>JAJIBD010023536.1:0-182168 GCA_021461705.1 Cryptotis parvus | reverse complement strand
GATGCAGCCGGATGAGACTCACCCCACCACATTAGCCACCATTTTCACTGTCCGACGCTGCAGCACATCAGAGCCCACCCAGGAGGGATGCTGACCTCAAGACCAGATTAACAGAGCAAAACAAGTTCTAGCCCAGGTAGGCAGCTCCCAGAGGTGGGAATCTTCTGGAATTCATCAGATGGAGCTGGGGTGGCCCCTTCCCCTCTCTATTTTGTCTGAACCTAGTGGCCCCGCCCATGAGCTGCCCTTGGGGCTACCAGCCATAGCAGGCAGAGCCTCAAGAGCAGGTGGAGGAACTGGAACTCAGCTCTCCCCTAGCTCAACTGACCATGAGGCCCCCAGGAGGATAGATGGGTTTTTTGGGAGTGGGCCCATCACCTCTAGGGGGTCCCAGATGCAGCTGGATGAGACTTGCCCACCACATCAGCCACCGCTTTTGCTGTCCGGAAGCTGCAGCACTTGAGGCCCCCCAGGAAGGATGCTGACCTCAAGATCAGATTAACAGAGCAATATGAGTTCGAGCCCAGGTAGGCAGGTACCAGAGCGGGAATCACCGGGATTCGTCCAGATGGAGCTGGGGTAAGCACTCCCCTCTCCATTTTGTCTGTGCCTGGTGACCCTGCCCAGGAGCTGCCCTGGGCAACCAGCGATAGCATGCAAAGCCTCAGACACAGCTGGGGGAAGTGGAATTTGGCTCTCCCTAGCACAGCTGACCATGAGGCCCCCCAGGAGGACAGATGGGTTTTGGGTGTTGGCCCATCACCTCGGAAGGGTCCCACAAGCAGCCAGATGAGACTCACCCACCACATTAGCCACAATTTTCGCTGTCCGGATTCTGACTAAGTCGCGCCGCTAGGCCAAGCAGTACACCAAACTAGTGGAAACAGTTATGTCCTTTAATGTACTGCATTCTAGATGTGTAGGAAAGGTAGGCGGGAGGGAGAGATAGAGAAGAGAGAAAAGATATACAGAACCCGCCAAGTAGTTGGGTGCAGGAGGGGGAGGGAGGTGGGGGACATTGGTGATGGGAGATGGATTTGGGTGGAGGGATGGGTGTTGGAGCACTGTAGAACCGGAACTCGAGCATGAGGATAATGCAATTGTATGTCTAAAAATGGTGTGATAAAATTTAAAAAATATATATAAATAATTATATATGTATCATAATACATATTATATTATGAGCAGATACCAGCTTTCCCGTTGAACCCCCTGCATTCCACGGACCACGAGAGTGACTTCCAACCTGAGCCCACCATCCCGACAGAGCCTCAGAAGAAGCCAGAGAAATTCCCACACCTTGCTCGCAGTGATCTTCACCATCCACACTCTGCAGCTTGTAAGATCTCCACCCAAGAGATTAAGCCAGTCTCCAGCCCGGCTTGTCAGAAACCCAGCCTACAAGGACTCAACCTTCAGAGACCTGCCCTTCAGAGGAGAGTATTTCAAGCCAAGGAATGCTTGAGCCACAGAAGCAGATACATCCGGCAGAGCAGATATCAGCTTTCCCCATTGCGTGCAGCCGCTGTGCGGCTGCGCAATTTTCCAACCCTTCCGAGAGAACCCCACAAGGTAATGAGAGTATAGCACCCGCACGGCAGAGCCTGGCAAGCTGTCCTATGCATATTCGATATACCAAAACCAGAAATAAAATTGTTTATTTTCCTGATCCCGAAAGAGCCCTTAATACGGCAGCAGTAAGAAAGGTGAACAAGCAGTGCCTGATAAAATTTCACGGCCAACCTAGGCTACCAAAACGAAGAAGGACTAAAATGACTCTCTGTATTTTCAATGCATGTATGCTGGCATTGGAAGCATATATCGAGAATCTGATGGTGCAAGCACGAAAGATCAAGTACGACATCATTGGTCTTACTGAGACAAGGGAGGCGTAGGTCGCATCATGCTGTATTTGACACCGGAGAAGAATTGTTCCTTGGCACATGCGACTAAAGAGGCGTCGGTGGCATTGGTGTCCTTGTCAACAAGAAACATGGCCATCAACATTGATTCATTTGAATGCCTAACAAACTGGATAGGATGATTACACTTGAAGAGATGTGGCCCACTGCCAGCAATTTCTATCTTCCTTGTCTACGCAAAACATCCACAAACAAGGAAGATGAAAATGAGAAATTCTACATGGAACTGGAGGAGTTCTATAAAACAGATCACACCTTCTACAAGATCATAGTCGGTGATTTTAATGCCAAAATAGGACCGAGAAGATCTGCTGAAGAACTCCACATCGGGACCCATAGCCTAGAATGGAAAGAACAGGGTGAGAGACTATCTGAGTTCATCATGTCCACCAAGACCATTCATGGGAACTCAGTTCCAGAAGGCTGAAGCGAAACATTGGACATGGGGAATCTCCTGGTGGACAGTTCCACAATGAAATTGACCACATCATCTTCAATCGACAGTTTTGTCTGACCAATGTTGCTGTCATCCCCAAATTCCAAACAGGATCGGACCACCGTCTCCTTCTTCTACTTCACGCAGCGGGGAGATAGGCAGCAAAGTTTAGAAGAGAACTCCTAGAACTACCACCAACTGGGAACTCTTTGGCACCATTGCAGCAACATGGGAAGATACCATCATTGACGACATCGATGAAGAATACAACCGACTGGTTCAGCACCTCCATGATTGTGCGAAGAATGCCGAGAGAGAAAGACACAAAAGGACTCCTGTCTTCAGAAACTCTCAAGCTCATTCGCCAACGTGGCAAGGCGCGAGCCTCAGGCTACCAAATGCTAACATCCAAGCTTGCAAAGCAGTGCAGAGAAGCGATAAAAGAAGACCTCAAAGACAGAAGAGCATAAATACTGGAAGATGCAGCAGAAGCTGAGAAAAGCTTTCGCACCGCCCACCTGTCTTTCACCAACTATAAGACCGAGATGACTGCCCTCCGACACCCTGATGGATCTATCACATCTTCCAGTAAGGCATTGGAGAAGATTATCCATGGCTTCTAATTAGATCTCTTTGATAGCCACGTCCACCTGCCCACATACCAAATTCCACAGGATGGATATGTCATTCCCAATATTCTTCCTTCTGAAATCCGACATGCCATTTTGTCAATAAAGAAGGGAACAGCACCAGACCCAGACAAAGTCAGACCTGAACACCTGAAGAACAGATGGAGCAGACATCTCTGAGTGCAGCAGTTATGTGTACCTAGGTCAAGAAGACAACATGATGAACTACCTAAAACTTGAGCTGCGCAGGGAGGAAGAGAGCGGCATGGAATGCTTTCAAAGGCATTTCAAAGGCTTTCAAAGGCATCGAAGAAATAGCCAAAAGGACAAAGAACCTCCGGCTCAGGGCACATCTCTTTTACTCCACTGTTCTCCCTGCATTAACATATGCCTCAGAGACCTGGGAGCTACGAAAGCAGGATGAGAATGCTATTCGGGTCTCCCAGAGAGGAATTGAAAGAGCTATGCTTGGAATATCGCGCCTCACTCTAGCGAGAGAAGGAATCTGAACTTTCGACCTCCATCACTATTCTAGAACAAGGGATGCTGTCTCATTTGCCAAGGCATTGAAAATCAGATGGGCTGGACATGTAATGCAATTTGGAGATGACCACTGTACAGTAGAGCAGTTACTGACTGGATCTCACAGGATGTCAAAAGATCACGTGGCCGCCCAACTACAAGATGGTCAGACTTCCTTGTCATGACCCTGAAGGAACGGTTTGCGGCTCTTCATATTCCTGAATCATCCAGATGCCTTTGGGCTACATTAGCACGTGATAGGGTCCAACGGAATTGTTACTGGCGCCCGCCCGAGCAATCGATGAATAATAGGATTCAAGTGATCAAGTGATCAAGTGACCAATATCCAAGGTTAGGCAAAACATGGGTCAGGAGGTTTGTCAAAAGTGAAATCTACCACAAATGAGTGGGAGTTGAGGTTAGGTAAGACAGAGAAGGGGAAGAGTGTGCTAGTAATTGTCGAAAGGGATAACACCAACTTAGAACTGAGCATTGAATACAGGCAAAAAGATACACATGATAACCTCTAAATGTATATGTTGCAATCCCACAATGTATAAAAGAAGGGATAGAGAAAGAGAGAGTAAGAGAGAAAAGAGATAAAGAACCTGCTAGAGAGGCAAGCTTGGGGAGAGGGAGGGAATGGGGGACATTGGTGGTGGGAAATGGGCACTGGTGAAGCATGGGTGCTGGAACACTGTATGACCGAAACCCAAACATGAACATATTTGTAATTGTATATCTCACGGTGCTATAATTAAATATTAAAATTTAAAAAAATAAAAAATGAATAAATAAAAACTCAACACCAAAAAAACCCCCAAAAAGAGCCCATTATTTCATGTCATGAGAATGAGGTCTATTATTGTTACTGTTGTTAGTATATCGAATACAACATGAGTAGCTTTCCTGGTTCTGCCTTGTGCGGGATACTCTCAGTAGTAGGTAGGCTCTCAGTTCTTGCAAACCACATTACCACCCAAAATTTTATAATTAAAAAAAAATCTCAAGAGGGGCAGGAGTGATAGTCCAGCGGGTAGGGCATTTGCCTTGCACATGGCCCGCCCATGCCGGGCATCACATACTGTCCCCTGAGCACCGTCAGGAGTATTTCCTGAGTGCAGAGTCAGGAGAAACCCCTGAGCATTGCCGGGTGTGACCCAAAAAGCAAAAAACAAACAAAAAAAATCTCAAGAACATAGATATATAGATGATGACAATTTCAGATTCTTATAAAATTGCTTTGAATCTTTCTTTTCTTTTTTTTTTTTTTTGCTTTTTGGTTCACACCTGGGAGACACTCTGGGGTTACTCCTGGCTCTGCACTCAGGAATTACTCCTGGAGGTGCTCAGGGGACCATATGGGATGCCAGGGATGGAACCCAGGCTGGCGCAGGACAGCGACATTCAAGGCAAATGCCCTACCCACTGGGCTATCACTCCTGCCCCTGAATCTTTCTTTTAAATAATGACATTTCCATTTTCTTTGCAACTTTGTTGTTAAATTTAATGAAAAATTAATAAAGATGCTTAATGTGAGGCTAGTAAAATACTTTTTAAAACCATTTTTTAATTCTTTCAAGGAACAAATGCTTTTTAATACTTAAAGTACCATAATAATACATTTCATTCTTTTCATTGCTAATAATACAACTTCTGGTGCTGTTTAACAAATATTGCTTATCAGTTAGAGATTAGATGAACAACAGTTTATCAAAGGCATATATGAGTGCATGAACATATATGTTTGAAGGTTTTTATGTGTACATGTGTAGGAATAGTTAATAGAGGTTTTATTGAGTAAAATTCATACAGACTCCTTTGAAAAAGTATTATGATAATATTTTTATGCTTCAGAAACAACTGTTAATCAAGTGTAACATATAAGTAACAATATGAGCTCATATTTATACATATTATAACACAAAGACTAGAGTAAAATATAACTCAAAAATACATGCCAAATGACAAATCCAATTGCTATATTATCTGAAACGTGTCTCTCTAGAAGGGGCATAAAAACTGAATTTTATTTATGTCATAATTAGTTTCACCAAAAACATACCAACAAAGATTGTAATTAGCCTTCAAACTAGTGAAGTGTTCGTAGGCGTATTGCAAGCAAGTGCGTCTAATAGAAAAAGCAATACTAAAGATTTTCGTAGAATTTCCATGCACTTCTTTTTATATTTCTGGTCAGAGCATAAACAAGATAACAAGTGAAGCTAGAAAGACTATTAGCAGAATAGCATTTAAAATAATAATAATAAAATAAAATCATGTTCTGTGACCCAGAACAGTACGGTAATTAAATTTACTGGGGCAGAAAATTTGCTTTGAACATTAATATCACCTTTTGGCAATTTAATGCCATTCTGTGTAAGTACAAATCCATATTATCTTTCCATCTGTTTTATATAACATTTATTCCAGGAGCCTTTTTTTTCTGTTTTTATTTAGGCACTCTGACTTAGAATATTTCTAAAATTGTTTAAGGCTACATTGTTTCAACACCACCCCATCTAAGGGTCTTCTTTTTAAAAAATAATAGAAAACATGTATTTTAAACCTGAAGATATACTTAGAGCAAATATTTTCTCACAATTATTTTAGCTTTCTTTCCTGTCTAAAACCTTAGGGAAAGTAGTCCAAGTTATGTTCTGATTTCTCTTCTCTTTAGACGATATAAGTCTTTTTCCCCTCTTGCAAAGAAATTTAGAAAACCAGAGAAAAATGTACTTGCAAAGCTATGAATAGAACAAAACTTGTTAAGTCACTAATAACTACATTTGCTTCAGATACATGTTTGGACACCACATGACCTCAGCTGCATGAGCACAAGCAGTATGTGGGCTAGGTCAACATATATGTGCCCCTTCTTTGTTCGTGGTGGCTTTCACAGTTTTTCACTATCACTATCTTCCCGTTAATCATCTATTTGCTAGAGCGGGCACCAGTAACATCTCCATATGTCCTGTCTCATGCTAGTAGAACCCAAAGGCATCTGCTTGCTCCAGGAACATAAAGAGCCTCAAACCATTATATTAGGTCATAGGAATGACCTAATATAAATGTTACTGGTATTTGGCATATCAAATACTACATGGGTAGCTTGCCAGGCTTGCTGTGCGGGGGCATACTCTGTAGTCACCTCTAAATAAAGCAATTATAGATGAACCATGAGGCCACTAGCGGCCACGCGAGCCAGGCTGTGATAGTCTGGCCTGCTGGGTGGAGTTGTGCGAGGGGGAAGTACGGATGTGGAAAATGGCGGCCCCCATGGAGTAGAGGGGGTCGCCTGGCTTGTTGTGAGGCTCTGCTGGGGTAGCAGGCCAGGGCTAGAACCCGCCATGCCTCCTGGGCGCCTCACTAGCAGCTGGGCACAGGGAGAGCAAGTAGCAGCTCACCCCATGTCTGAGTCTCTGGTTCAGCGTACCTGGGCCAGATTGAAAAAAAAAACTGCTGCAGGGTGGGTGTCGATGATCTGGGCTGTGATAGTCTGGTCTGCTAGGTGAAGTTTTTATTTTTTTTAATTATTTTATTATTTATTTATTTATCTATCTATCTATCTATCTATCTATCTATCTATCTATATATCTATCTATCTATTTATTTATTTTTATTTTATTTTTGAGTCACACCCGCGATGCTCAGGGGTTACTCCTGGCTCTTCGCTCAGGAATTACTCCTCACTGAGCTTGGAGGACCATAAGGCATGCCAGGGAATCAAACCCAGGTTGGTCGGCAGTGTGCAAGGCAAATGCCCTACCGACTGTGCTATCATCTGCCCAACAGGTTTTTTTTAAAGGATGTTCCCCACCCCACCCAATCTTGGACTTCAATTTAGGTAAGATCCTGTTGCTAAGGTGATTGCCAAGGGAGTAGTGTTGGGCGTGGTGGATGGTTTCCTCTGAAATTTCTTTCCTGTCCTTTGTTCCTGTTGCAAAGAAACTGTTGCAAACTTTGTTCCTTTTGCAAAATAAACTCCAAGTGTTTATTCTTGGGGGGTGTGCAGCTTTCTCAGGTTTTTTTTTTTTCTCAGGGGCTGTTACTCCTTTCAGCTTCAGGGCTACTGGTTTTATTACTCCTCAGATATTCCATTGCCAGGGCCCTCTCTTATCTATATACCTACATCAACTTTACTTGTTTGACATCTCCCTTGAGTAGGTTGTTGTAAAAACAAAGCCATTTTTGAGGTTTCCTGAAATTACAGAACCATGGAAAAAAACCAATAAAATAATTTTATCAATTCTCAATAATTATGTTGAAAAAAATTTTTAAATTAAACTAAAAAAAGTTTAGAATTACATAAGTTAATAATAATAATAATAAAATGTTTTTAAAAGCAACTAGAACATGGTCTTTCTTAATTTAGGAATACAGATTTTATTTACATTCTTACAGACACTTACTAGAGTCTTCCAGAACTATGGGTTTAGCTTGTATGTTATTTATATACTCAGAATTGTCACTAGTATCTATTGAATGTGCTTAGAGGATATGTACCTAGGTAAAGTTGTTTCATAATGAACAGCATAGATAAATATAGATGTATGAAAAGTTTTTCACATGAAACCTACTTTAGATGTTTTACCAAATTTGGATCATAGTGTTTTAACTCTTTAATAATTTTAACATGATACAATGATTATTTATATCTCAAAGATACTGCCTACTGTTTTATTGAAAATCACTTGATCACTTGACATCCTGTTGTTCATCGATTTGCTCGAGCGGGCACCAGTAACATTTCCATTGGACCCTATCAGGTGCCAGTGTATCCTAATGGCATCTGGTTGCTTCAGGAATACAAAGAGCCTCAAACCATTCATTCAGGGTCTTTTTTTTGTCTTTTTAAAAAAAAATTTTTATTTTTACAATTACAAAGATATACAATTAAAAGTTCATATTTGGGTTTTGGTCATACAGTGTTCAGCCCGTCCCTCCACCAGTGCCCATCTCCCTCCACCAACGTCCCGGTTCCTCCCTTTCCCAGCCAAGCCCATGCGGTTCTTTATTTCTTTCCCTTTCTCTTTATCTTTTCCTTCTTAGACTATGGATTACAGAACATACATTAAAAGGTTGTCAGTGTATCCTTTTTGCCTCTATTTAATGCCAGTTCTAGGTTGGCTAGTACCCCGACAATTATTAGCACACTGTTCCATTTTCTGTCTTACCTACCCTTGACTCCCACCGTTGGTGATATTTCCACCTTGACAAGACCTCTGATATATGTTTCATTGACCTGGATATTGGTATCATAAAGCATATATATTATGCCATGCAATAAAGCGTCATTCTGGTCTCTCTCTTCTGGTAATTCCAACATAATTTCCAGTCCATCCATTTATAGGAAATCGGGGTCTTGACGAAGAAGTCTGACTATCTTGTAGGTGGGCGGCCACATGATCTTTTGACATCCCGTGGGATCCGTCAGTAAGGACTCTAGTCCAGCGGTCGTCTCCAAATCGCATTACATGTCAAGCCCGTCTGATTTTCAATGCCTTGGCAAAACGAGACAGTGTCCCTGTCTTGTTTTTATTTCCCTGTCTCGTATTTTATTGAAAATACTGCTTACTATTTTTCTAATGTCTGTTTTGTGAATAAATCTTAGCACACTGAATAGTTTCCTATTTTTATGAACAATGAACATTTTGTTAATTTTTAACTTTTTAAAAACAATCAGGTTCACTTGATCACTTGACATCCAGTTATTTGTTGATAACGAATTTGCTCGAGCGGGTGCCAGTTATTTTTGTTTTTTTGGCTATTCCTGATTTAAAACATATCAATGCCATTTCATCAACTCACTTTAAAAGGCATCTCAAATATTTTAAAGATAAATTCTGGATTTATTTATTTTTTTTCCCTGGGGATGGCTCCCAAATGGTGCACAGGAAGACTGAGTGCCATTTCCACAGATCCTCAGACCACCAGGTTGGTGGTTTAATGCAAAGGGGTCTGAGGATGAAGTTCTGCTCTGGCCCTTCATACCGGGATTGCCAAACTCACCCACATGGTGCTCTGGGGATGGATAGATTCTTGGGATGCTGGTGAAGGGAAATAATCATTCTGGTGGTAGGTGTGCTGCTAGAACAATCCATGTATAAATCTATTAATAACAGTACTGTGCGCAATAAAAATGGGAAAAAGGAAATTCTCTTTTAATGTTATTTCAAGAGATTAATACGTAGCATCTATAGTTCATTTTATTTTGACACTACATATATAAAAATATATGATATATATTTGGCACTATATATATAATACATATTCTTAAATTTTCTCAAATACTCAAAATTTTGGGGGTACGGGGACACACCCAACTGTGCTCAGGGCTTACTTCTAGGTCTATGCTCAGGATCACTCCTGGTGGTATCCTATGCTGAACTGGGATTGGGATCAAGATCAGCACATATAAAGAAAGTATGTTAACCTCTTTGCAATCTTTCTGGCCTCAAATACTTTATTAAGTAAGCATATACAAATGTAATTTTAGTGGCAATATTGTACAATATTTATATTTAGAATGATCACCAAGAATTAATCGTACATCATAATTAAAGAGATCAAAACAAATGTCAAACTTTATTAACTTTTGCAGCATACTGTAAAATAAAAAATGGTCAAAATATTCTCGATTATAGTTTATAGTGAATTCCATGGAAACATTCATTAATCAAGCAATTTTTGTTGACAAAAATCTAATGAATAAATATGGAATAAAGTGATTCATGACAATTTCTGTGAGTAAATCATATATGAATTACACAAAAACCGTAAAAATTTCTTCTCTGAGGCCTAACATTTATAGTTTTTGAGGGGTATGATTCATGCTAAAATTTTAAAGAAAACAAAGTGAAGGCAGGGATGAAAATATAAGCAAGCCAAATATAAGTTTTATTTATTTTTCTAAATATATACACAGCTATTTTATTGCTAGTATTTTATTTATTTTTATTCCAGTTTTTATTTAAATTTGGGGGCCATATCAAGTAGTGCACAGGGTTTGTTCCTAGCTCTGAGCTCAGGAATCAGTCCTGGTAGAAACAGGGAACCAAACCCAGGTTAAGCATTCAGGCACCCATCTCACTGTCCTATCTCTCTTGCCAACATAGGTAGTATTTTAAAATAAATATTTTTACCTAACATTGACTGATTATATTAATATTCATGTTAACTATAAATTTTCTAGTTGAATTTATTATAAACCATTATTTTATGACAAAACATTTCTTTGTTAATAACAGCAGAATGTGATATAAATATACATCACCACAGCCTATGATATTGCTAAGTGTAGTCAGATATGTTTATTCAACTCACCAGCAGTTCCTTTGATCTTTCTGTCACAGAATTTCTTTGTTTTCATTCACACATTTTCCCATTTTAGTGTGACACGCTCATATGTTGTACCTGACAAACCAAATCCTGAGCTGTCAGAAAATATTTTATTCTGAAATATGATTTAAATTTTATTGTACTCTTCTACATTTCCAAAATAGCCAACCAACGTGCCCAGAATTCATAATGATCAATTGCTTCAATTCACTTGTTTTCCCGTTGTTCATCGATTTGCTCGAGTGGGCACTCCAAACGTAACATCTCCAAATGTCCTGTCACATGCTAATGTAGCCCAAGGGCATCTGCCCCTCCAAGAACACGAAGAGCCTCAAACCATTTGTTCAGGTCATTGAATGTGGTCTATAATTGTTACTGGTTTGTGACATATCAAATATGACACAGGTAGCTTGCCAGGCTCTGCCATATTCTTTGAGCATATTATAAACTATTTATTTCTTGGCTTTTTGCGTTACACCTTGCAATGCTCAGCGATTACTTCTTGCTCGAACTCAGGAATTGCTCCTGGTGATGCTCGGGGACCATATGGGATGCTGGGGATCAAAACCTGGTGATCTGTGTGCAAGGTCAACTCCTGACCACTGTACTATTGCTGCAGCGCACATTATAAATTTTTATTGCTATTTAAAATGTATAATTGGAGTCAGAGCAATTGTACAGAGGGTAGGGCATTTGCCTTTCAAGCGGCCGACTGGGGTTCAATCCTTGGCATCCCATATGGTACCCTATGCACCGCCATGATTAATTCCTGAGTGCAGAGTCAGGAGTAACCCCTGAGCATCACTAGGTATGACTCAAAAAATAAAAATAATAAATAAATAAAATGCAGAATTTGATCACTAATTTAAGGTAAGGAAACAATTAAATTTATCACTGATATTTCTAAAGTTCAGTTGTGGTAAGTATTTTCATACTGTCATTCAACAATTCCTAAAATTCAACATCTTACAAAACTGAAAACAATCCTCATCTCTCCCAGCTCACATGATGGTTACAGGAATCACCAATGACATGGCCTTTCCTGATCACTTGCTATGTATGTCAGGGGAGAGGGTGTCTGGCTACACCTGGTGGTGCTCAGAGGCTCTTCCTAGCAAAGTGACTGGAAGTTGGTTCAAGGAGGGCTTACCCAGCAGCTCAGGGATCAAAACAGGCACGTGCAAGATAAATAAGCACCTTGACACCTGTACTATCCACCTCCAAACCAATTCAAGAAATTAAAGGTAACTTACTAACACACACATTATGTGTCAGGCTCATTAGATCACTTGTATCACTTGTCTTCACATTGTTCATCGATTTGCTGGAGGGGGTACCAGTAAAATCTCCATTTGTCCCTGTTCTCATGCTAATGTAGCCCAATGACCTCTGCTCACTCCAGGAACATGAAGAGCCTAAAACCATTCTTTCAGGTCATGGGAATGAGGTCTATTACTATTACTGGTTTTGGCATATCAAATCCTACATGAGTAGCTTGCCAGGCTACAGTACAATTTAATTCTCACTTCAAAACTTTGAGCACTGTTATTAATTCATTTTATAGATAAGGGAAAACGAGAATCATAAAATTAAACAGGGACTGGAGTTATAGTACAGCATGTAGGGCATTTGCCTTGCACACGGAAAACCCAGGTTTGATTCCCAGCATCTCACATGGTCCCCTGAGCACTGCTAGAGTAATCCCTGAGTCCAGGGCCAGAAGGAACCCTTAGTGTTGCTGGGTGTGATCCAACAAAAACAAAAAGAAGTTAAATAACTCACTCTGGATCATTCAGCTTGGAAAAGTCAGCACCGGGATTCAGCCTAGATCTCCATTAAAGTCAGGATCTCTCCCTTTGACTCCTTTGTTGTTCTGTTTAGTTTGAGGGCCACATCTGCAGGTGTCAGGAGCTACTTACTGCGGGCTTAATGCTGGGAGATAATGCAGCACCGAAACAAAACCTAGGACTTCACACATGCAGGCCAAGTGTTCTAACCACTAAGCCACATGCTCGGCCCGCATCTTCCTCTCTGATGGGTGGGCTTGAGCAGATTTCAAGTAGGGTAAAGGAAAGTAACAGCTGGCCCTGGAGGACTGGGAAGTATGAGAGTGCAGGTGGATTCTAAGTGAACCTTGGGGGAGGATCTCACCTGCACTTCCAGGGTAGGCAGAGGTTGTTCAAGGTCCTGCCCATTAGCAAAGGCCTCTAATGCTGACAGAAGGTCCTGGCTGCAAAAGGCTGTGCGGAGTCTCTCAGGGTCATGCGGAGCTCACCGAGCAAACCTGTGTTCCACATACTTGGCCACAATGTAGTCTCTGAGGATAATTGCTCTATTTTTCATTATTAAGGTGGCTATATTTTCTTACATTTTTTACTTCAGAAATAAATTCTCAACCACCTTTCATTACTGGGAAGAGAAAGATGGAGAGGTGTTGTCTACATAAAACCAAAATGAAGGAAAATTTTTAGGAGTAATGGATGTGTGCTACATGATTATGCGTTTCTATGAGTAAGACATTTTTGGGGTTTTAAGAGAAAAAATTCATTGACAGTAAATTGTAACTCAATATTGAAAAGTGTTTAAGTAATGTCATTTCAAATACATGGGGAGGCTGAAGAGATATTTTGAAAGGAAAGGCAATTGTCTGCTGAGTGACTGCTTTGGTTGGGAGAGATAGTACAGCAGGTATGGTACTTGTCTTGCAAATAACCAACCAAGGTATCAATCTGTACCACATATGGTTCCCTGAGCCCCTCCAGGAGGACTTGTGCAAGAGTGAGTTCTGAGCACTGCCAGGTGTGACAAGAAATAACAAAAATACACAAATAAAACGTGGGTTGATTGAACTTCAATACAGCTGAACTTGTATTTATTCCCAGGTATCAATATGGTTCCCGTGATCAGTAACAGTGATCAGCCTAAGCACAGAATCATAAACAACCCTGAGCACTACTGGCTGTTGTGCCAACTCTCCTCTAAAACAACAATTAAGATAAATGGGAAGGAGAGAGAGGAGGAAAGTCAGAGAGAGGATGAAGGAGGGTGAGAGATTAAAGAAAGAAAAGAAAGGAAAAAGTTCTTTGTAGCAGAGGAACTCTGTAACTGCCATTTATATTCACTTGATTGATGATTTCAGTCTTAAAATCTTCAGTCTCTTTTTCTATAAAAGGCGGATATATTATAAATTGTTAAGGGATATTATAAAATTATGTAAAATATGAAAATATCTGTTCCAGTAGGTTTGGCAATGTTGATATAAACAAGAAAAATACCATTGTAAAATGTCTAAAATGATTCACTCAAATATGATGATGTGCTTGAATGTCAAACGTTTATGAAAAAGTCACTATGTAGGTTATGAAGTTTTGGGCTCACATGCATATCACTCAATAAATATGCAAAAACGGAAATGAGATTGATAGGCAAGTGGTGCAAATCAGTCTCAGTGGAACAGTAATGATGTTGTTTTTTCCTTTTCAAGTCAGATTTGGGGGTATGATGGAGGCAGACACATTTTCAGGTTTAAAAACAAATTACCAGGCTGGGGACCAGAGAGATACTACAGCAACTAAGGCATTTTTCTTACATGTGACTAGCCAGGTTCAATACCCAGCATCCTATATGGTTCACTGAACACTGCCAGGAGTAATTCCTGAGCGCAGAGCCAGGAGAAACCCTGAGCATTATGAGGTGTGGCAAAAAAAAGTATTAGAGTAAATTGAATTTTTCTTCCTACTGACTCTTTTTTAATTTAGCTCCATGTATATTTTCATGCCGATAGCTACTTCTTTGGGAGTATCTCCATTTTGTCCTTACTCTGACATTTTCTTTATCAAGTCTCCCTGAACTCCAAAGAATAGATTTAATGTACTCATTATACCATATGCTATACCTTCCACTTAATTATCTTAGTTATGACACTGAGTTTTAATTGCTGGATTGCTGACTTGTTCATCTCATTTTGAGCTCTTCTGAAAATATAACAGCTACACAGACTTAATTCACCATTTTATGCAAAACATGGGGCAGAAATATCAATCAAAATGGCATTCACTCTAAATGTTTTTTGAATGATGGCTATATGAGGAATGAACAATAGAATAGATTCTGTCTGAGTAATTGGAACCCAGAAAGAGATATTAAAGGCTAAAATGTGAGAAGGGAGCCGCCAGCATCCACACAGGAAACTGAAATCACCAATTACTTATACATATAACTTAATACAAGTTATTAACTAAAAAGCATGATAAGGCGAAAAGAACACAAGAGTTGCGAGAGCAAATGCAGGAAGCAGCTACAACCGAACTGCGTGTTAAGGGAACTGCGTGTTAAGGGAAAGGAGACTGCAATGATCAATGATTGCAACACAGTTGCTGGTAGGAGAGAGATTCTATGGGTCTGCTGTTGAGATCTTTTTTTTTTTTTTTTTTTTGCTTTTTTGGGTCACACCCGGCGACACTCAGGGGTTACTCCTGGCTCTGCACTCAGGAATTACTCCCGCGGTGCTCGGGGGACCATATGGGATGCCGGGATCGAACCCGGGCCGGCATGGGCCGACCGCTGCAAGGCAAACGCCCTCCCGCTGGGCTATCGCTCCGGCCCCACTGCTGTTGAGATCTTTGAAGCAGAGGCAGTAGTTACCCAGTGCTGGTGACACTCAAGGGCCATAAAATACAGGATGTGGAAAATCTGTAGCCAATGAGTTTGCTACTAGCAACACACTTGTAAATACTGGGGAAAATCAAGCTTTGCCAAGGAAAAAACTGATAAAAAAAGAAAAGATATTAGAGAGAGAACAGGAAGTTGACAGGAATGAGGAAGGCCCTGCTATTTTCTCTAGCCTTGTAGTCTGCCTTTTCTTTGGTACCTTTTGGGATATATATTAAAAGGGAGTCAGTTAAAGGAGAAGTGTAGTGTGGTGTGCAGTTTCTAGTCTCAACCGCAAAGCTGAATGGAACATAAGAAGCTTCCAGATGAGGAATGGTGGCTTAGTAAGTATTGTCTTACCTCGAAAGGTATTCACAGAGCAGAAGGGAAGACTGAGGACAACCTTCCTTTGAAAAAATAAAAACTAGGAGGGAGGGGAAGGGACCATGGGGAAAGAGTGGCAGGAACTTGTACTGGCAGTGGGACTGGTGTACTAATTCTGCAACAATCATAGAAGAACGTCAATGCTATTGTCAACTAGGATACCACAATAACAACATAAAACTGATTACTAGTGTTACTTAGTGATAAAACAAAACAAATCACATGTGCTCACACAATAGTAGTGAAGAACGGTGCTTTACTATGTGCCATGAATGAATTGTGTACTTATAGACAAGATAGTCACTGCACCTGCAAAATATAACGTACAAGAGGAAAATGTTAAACTCAGAAAACTAAGGCGCACTGCTGCATCCTCTTCCAGGGCTGGGCATGAGCAAGCCTTAGTCTAGTTGGTTTATGAACAGCAGAAACTTCTGGCAAGAACAACCAGTGCTGGTGTGGTTGTAGGGAGATAGGGACTCTTATCCACTGTTGACAGGAATGCCCACTGGTCCAGCCTTTTTTGGTAAACAACATGGATATTCCTCCAAAAACTAGATATTGAGCTCCCATTTGACCCAGCAATACCATTCCTGGGAATATACCCTGGGGACCCAAAAATATACAGGTGAAACATCATCTACACTTCTGTATTTATTACTGCACTATTCAATAAAAAGTGATTCAAAATAGACAGAATCTGGAAAAAACCTGGATGCCGTAGAACAGAAGACTGGCAAAGAAACTAAGGTACATCTACACAATGTAATACTCTACAGCTGTCAGAAAAAAACAAAGTCATGAATGGTAACACCAGACTAGAACTGAGCACTGAATGTAAACAAAGGGACTTACATGGTAATCCCTAAATGTATGTAGAGCAAGTCACAGTGTGTAAGAGAAGGGAGGGGGAGAGAGAGAGAGACAGACAGACAGGCAGACAGACAGATAGACAGACACACAGACGGAGACAGAGACAGAGAAGAAGAGGAAAAGTGCCTAATACAGAGGAAGGCTAGGTAAGGGGGAAGGGAATTTGGGGGATATTGGTGGTGGGAATAGGGCACTGGTGGAGGGACAGGTGCTGGAACTATGTATAATTGAAACCAAATCAAGAACATCTTTGTAACTTTATATCTAATGGTGATTGTCCCCTCAAGGCATTGCAGGTGTGGCTGCACTGCCCAGCTGCATCCATACCCAGGGCTCTGCCCTGTGGGCCCTGGATGGTTGATCTGACATAGAAAAAGCCTGGATGAACCCAGAGACACGGCAGGGCCTGGAAAGCTACCTATGGTGTATTTGATATGACTTTCCCTGGAAGTTTCATATCTAAAGTCACTTTGTTGCCGGTAACCTTTTGGCATCTCATTTCATCATTTGCCTATTATTTTAAGTCCAATAGGAATGAACTCTTTTTCTCACTGACAACTGAATATATACAACTTGAGTCATATAAAAATGGCAACATATGAATTTGTAATTGGGGAGAGAAGTCACTTCCAAGATGTTTTCAATGATGTCCTTGATGGTATAATCTAATTTTCAATTGAACAATGAGGTCAATAAATTATAACAGAGTCAACCATATATATTATTTTCATAGTACTTTTGAAATCAACACCCACCAAAATGAAGAACGGTGAAAATATTCTGGGTTATAGACAGCAAACAAAGGATACTGAAGAGACTGAACACTCTTTATTAAAAAATAAAGTTTATGGCCCTGATATGGGTATATTAAGAAATTATTTTATGCTTTTCTTTTTTTTTTAATTTTTATTTATTTATTTATTTTGCTTTTTTTTTTGGGTCACACCCGGCAATGCTCAGGGGTTTCTCCTGGCTCTGCACTCAGGAATTACCCCTGGCGGTGCTTAGGGGACCATATGGGATGCTGGGGATCGAACCCAGGCCGGCAAGGGCCGGCCGCGTGCAAGGCAAACGCCCTACCCGCTGGGCTATCGCTCCAGCCCCATTTTATGCTTTTCATGTTGTATAAAAGTAAACATTTTCTTTGCTTTATTCTTAATACTAAGAACATTATTGTTTTCTTTTCCTGATCCATAAAGGAGATTGGAAGTTTACTTCTTATTTTCTTTGTGGACATAAACTATGTTTAAGGACAGTAAATATTTCATGAATGGAAGATGACAGGATTTCATATTTATTCATATCATGTTATGTATATTAGTGTCAAACTTCCTGTCACTTTAATAAATTGATTGGATTTCTATTTTTGAAACACAGCTTAGGTGAATTGACAAGCATTTATTTATTTATTTATTTATTTATTTTTGCTTTTTTTGGGTCACACTTGGCAATGCTCAGGGGTTTCTCCTGGCTCTGCACTCAGGAATTACTCTTGACTGTGCTCACGGGACCATATGGGACGCTGGGGATTGAACCCAGGCCAGCACAGGCCAGCTGGGATGCAAGGCAAAAGCCCTAGCTGCTGGGCTATCGCTCCGGCCCCCAAGCATTTAATGTTAGATATTAATCTTTTCTCCAAATGCTGTTTGTTGTTAATCAATAGTATTACTTTATCCAAAAAATAATTTAAAAAATAAAAGCAAAGGCTCACATGCAATATCTTAAAGAAGGGAGAAGGGGAATTCTAATAGCAAAAAGGTGTTGAAATAGGGTATCTGTATTCATTACTGTTCAGAGAAACTGTTCTATAAAGGAAAGAATCACTTGATGACTTGAATCCTGTTATTCATTGATTTGCTCGAGCGGGCGCCAGTAACATTTCCATTGGACCCTATAACGTGCCAATGTAGCCCAATGGCATCTGGTTGATTCAGGAATATGAAGAGCCTCAAACCGTTCCTTCAGGGTCTTGACAAGGAAATCTGACCATCTTGTAGGTGGGCGGCCATGCGATCTTTTGACATCCCGTGGGATCCAGTCGGAAATTGCTCTAGTCCAGCAGTTGTCTCCAAATTGCATTACATATCCAGCCCATCTGATTTTCGATGCCTTCACAAATGAGACAGCGTCCATGATTCTAGAATAGCTACAGAGGTTGAACTCCGGAGTCCTTCTCTCACTATAGAGAGGCGTGATATTCCAAGCATAGCTCTTTCGATTCCTCTCTGGGAGACCTAAATAGCATTATCATCCTGCTTTCATAGGGCCCAGGTCTCTGAGGCATATGTTATTGCAGGGAGAATGGTTGAGTCGAAGAGATGTGCCCGGAGTCGAAGAGATGTGCCCGGAGCCGGAGGTTCTTTGACCTTTTAGCTATTTCTTCGATGTCTTTGAAGGCATTCCATGCTGCCCTCTTCCTCCTGCGCAGTTCAGGTTATAGGTCATTGATCATGTTGATTACTCGACCTAGGTACACATAACTGCTGCATTCAGAGATATTTCTTCCATTGAGAGTGAATGGGGCCTCTGGAACTAATTCATTTTTTTTTACAATTAAAAAGTTCATATTTGGGTTTTGGTCATACAGTGTTCCAGCACCCGTCCCTCCACCAGTGCCCATCTCCCAACACCAACGTCCCCGGTTCCCTCCCACCTTCCCCAGCCCACCTCCATGGCAGGTTCTTTATTTCTTTCCCTTTCTCTCTCTTTCTCTTTTCCTTCCCCTCCAAACTATGGATTACAGAACATACATTAAAAGGTTGTCATGTGTATCCTTTTGCCTCTATTTAATGCTCAGTTCTAGGTTGGTATTAGTACCCTCGACAATTATTAGCACACTGTTCCATTTTCTGTCTTACCTAACCTCTGCCTCCCACACGTTTGTGATAATTTCCACCTTTGACAAGACCTCCTGATATATGTTTCACTTGACCTTGGATATTGGTATCAAAATATGTACATATATATTTATGCCATGCAAATAAATGCAGTCATTCTGTATCTGTCTCTCTCCTTCTGGCTAATTTCGCTCAACATAATCTTCTCCATGTCCATCCATTTATAGGCAAATTTTATAACTTCCTTTTTCCTAACAGCTGCATAGTATTCCATTGTGTAGATGTACCAAAGCTTCTTTACCCAGTCATCGATTTTCGGGCACTCTGGTTGCTTCCAGATTCTGGCTATTGTGAATAATGCTGCTATGAACATAAAAGTAGGGATGGTGTTTCCGCTGCGTATTTTTGGTTTCCCAGAGTAGATTCCCAGGAGTGGTATGGCTGGGTCAAATGGGAGTTCAATTTCTAGTCTTTGGAGGAAAGTCCATATTGTTTTCCAGAAAGGCTGTACCAGCCTGCATTCCCACCAACAATGGATGAGTGTCCCCTTTTCCCACATCCACGCCAGCACTTGTTGTTCTTGCTCTTTTGAATATGTGCCAGTCTCTGTGGTGTAAAGTGGTATCTCATTGTTGTTTTGATTTGCATCTCTCTGATGATTAGTGATGATGAGCATTTTTTCATATGTTTTTTGGCCATTCGAATTTCTTCCTTGCTGAAGTTTCTGTTCATTTCTTCTCCCCATTTTTTGATGGGGAGACTTGCAGACATGGGGCAGAGCTGCTACTGGCTCTCCCTGTGACCAGCCGCGCTCCTGAGGCGCCCGGGAGGGATGGTGGGTTCTAGCCCTGGCCCACCATCCCAGCAGAGCCTCGCAACAAGCCAGAAGACCCCCACTCCATGAGGGCCTCCATTTTCCACATCCGGACTTCTCTCTCATCAGACCTCCACCCAGCAGACCAGCCTATCAGCGCCCGGCTCACGCGCGCCGCTTGCGGGCTGCGCCGGTCATCAATAAATGCTGGACTTAGAGGTGCCTACAAGAGTATGCTACCTGCACGGCAGAGCCTGGCAAGCTACCCGTGTTGTATTTGATATATGCCAAATACCAATAACAATTATAGACCTCATTCCGGAATGGATTGGGGCTCTTTATGTTCCCGGAGCAAGCAGATGCCTTGGGGTCTACTAGCATGTGACAGGACATATGGAGATGTTACTGGGGCCCGCTCGAGCAAATCGATGATGAACGGGAAGACAGTGATACAGTGATACAGTGATTTTTTGATGGGGTTGTTTGTTTTCTTCTTGTAAAGTTCTACGAGTGCCTGATATATCCTGGATATTAACCCCTTATCAGATGGGTATTGGGTGAATATTCTTTTCCCATTCTGTGGACTGCTTTTGTATCTTAGTCACTGTTTCTCTTGAGGTGCAGAAGCTTTTTAGTTTCATGTAGTCCCATATGTTTATCTTTTCTTGTAGTTGCTTTGTTAGTGATGTTTCACCTTTGAAGATGCCTTTAGCATCAATGTCGTGGAGGGTTTTTCCTATATTTTCTTCAGTGTACTTGATGGATTCAAGTCTGATATTGAGATCTTTAATCCATTTTGATCTGATTTTTGTGCATGGTGTTAGACACAGGTCCAAATTCATTTTTTTTACATGTCGCTGCCCAATTTTCCCAACACCACTTGTTGAAGAGGCTTTCCCTTACTCCATTTTAGACTCATTGCACCTTTATCAAAGATTAAATGATCATGTGTTTGAGGTTGGGTGTCAGGATACTCAATTCTATTCCATAGGTTTTCTTTAGATTCAGCTGCAGACCTATCTTTCCACATTCTCGGTCAAAGTCAGCCAGCATTTGTGCTGCTTGGCTAATGTTTGGTGTTATTAGAAGGATGTCATCAGTGAAAGCGGAGGTGGTGTAGTTGCCGAACATCTATTCTCACTCCCATTCCTTCCCATTCTAATTGTCGCATGATGTTCTCGAGGGTGGCGCTGAAGAGTTTTGGTGAAATGGTATCACACTGTCTAATACCTCTTTTGACATCAATGATCACTTCATTGTAGAATGGTGAGATCCTGGTGGTGAATCCGTAATACAGCTCACAAAGGATCTTGATGTATTGGGTTTGAACACCCTGTTTGGCTGGGGCTCGATGACCGCTTCAGTCTCCACAGAATCAAAGGTTTTCTGTAAATCAATGAACGTGAGACAGAGCGGTATCTTGTACTCCCTACAAACCTCATTGAGTTTGTGGTTTGTGGTTATGGTCCATTGTGCTGAATCCTTTCCGGAAGCCTGCTTGCTCGAATGGTTGTCCTTCATCTAGTGTTCTGTCAATCCTGTTTAGGATGACTCATGTGAACAGCTTGTAGATGACGGACAACAGGCAGATGGGGCGATAGTTGCTGATGACATGAATGTTCCCTTCTTGAACAGTAGAACTGTCCTGCTGGTTTTCCATTGGGAGGGCACCTTGCATTCGGACAGGTAGCGTGTGAAGAGCTGAGCTAGTGTTATAATGAGGTACAGAGGGCAGATTCTTCAGGTGTTCGGGTCTGACTTTGTCTGGGCCTGGTGCTGTTCCCTCTTTACCGACGAGATGGCATGTCGAATTTCAGAAGAGAGAACGTTGGGAACGACATATCCATCCTGCAGTATTTGGTATGTTGGCAGGTAGACGTGGCTATCAAAGAGATCTGAGTAGAAGTCATGGATAATCTTCTCCATTGCCTTTCTGGAAGATATGATAGATCCATCAGGCCACTGGAGAGCAGTCATCTTGGTGTTATAGTTGGTGAAGGACAGGCGGGTGGTGCGAATGCTTTTCCCGGTTCTGCTGAATCTTCCAGTATTTCTGCTATTCTGTTTTTGAGGTCTTTTTTTTTATAAAACATTTTATTATACCACTGTGAGATATACAATTACAATGTTGTTCATGTTTGGAGGTTTCCGTCACATAGTGTTCCAGCGCCCGTCTCCACCAATGCCCATTTCCCACCACCAATGTCCCCAATTCCCTCCCCCTCCCATAGTCTGCCTAAATGGCTGGTTCTTTATCTCTGTACTCTCTCCCTCTCTCTCTCTTCCTTCTCCTACACTTTGTGGGTTGTACTACATACACTTGGAAGCCATCATGTGCATTTTTTGCCTGTATTTAATGCTCAGTTCTATGTTGGTATCAGCTTTTTCAATATTTATTCACACATGTTCCCTTCTCTGTCTTACCTAACCTTTGACTCCCTCATGTTTGTGGTAATTTCCACTTTTGGTAAGACCACCTGATATATTTATATCATGCAAATAAATGCAGTTGTTCTATGTCTCTCTCTTTCCTTCTGACTAATTTCACTCAACATGATCCTTTCCATGTCCATCCATTTATAGGCAAATTTTATAACTTCATTTTTCCTAACAGCTGCATAGTATTCCATTGTGTAGATGTACCACAGTTTCTTTATCCAGTCATCAGTTCTTAGGCATACTGGTTGTTTCCAGGTTCTGGCTATTGTGAATAGTGTTGCTATTAAAATATAAGTGTGGATTGTGTTTCCACTGTGAGTTTTTGGCTTCCCAGGGTATATTCCCAGGAGTGGTATGGCAGGGTCAAAGGGGAGCTCAATTTCTAGTCTTTTGGAGGAGTGACCATATTGTTTTCCAGAAAGGTTGTACAAGTCGACATTCTCATACACTCTCAATGTATGAGAGTCCTCTTTCCCCCACATCCACTCCAGCACTTGTTGCTTTTACCCTTTTAATATGGGCCAGTCTCTGTGTTGTGAGGTGAGATATCTCATTGTTGTTTTGATTTGCATCTCTCTGATGATTAGTGATGATGAGCAATTTTTCATATGCCTTTTGACTATTCAAATTTCTTCCTTGTCAAAGTTTCTGCTCATCTCTTCTCCCCCATTTGTTTATGGGGTTGGATGTTTTCTTCTTATATAGCTGTACCAGTGTCTGATATATTCTGAATATTAACCCCTTATCAGATGGGTACTGGGTGAATATTCTTTCCCATTTTGTGGACTGTCTTTCTATCTTGGTCACTGTTTCTTTGGAGGTGCGGAAGCTCTTTAGTTTCATGTAGTCACATATGTTTATCTTTTCTTCTAGTTGCTTTGTTAATGGTGTTTCACCTTTGAAGATGCCTTTAGCTTCAATGTCGTGGAGGGTTTTTCCTATATTTTCTTCAATATACTTTATGGATTCAGGTCTGATATTGATATCTTCAATTCATTTTGATCTGATTTTTTGTGCAAGGTGTTAGACACAGGTCCAAATTCATTTTTTTACATGCCGTTGCCCAGTTTTCCCAACACCACTTGTTGAAGAGGCTTTCCTTACTCCAGTTTGGACTGTTTGCACCTTTATCAAAGATTGACTGATCATGTCTTTGAGGGTGGGTGTCAGGATACTCAACTCTATTCCATAAATCCATGGGTCTGTTTTTATTCCAGTACCACGCTGTTTTAATTACTGCTGCTTTATAGTACAGTTTGAGGTTGGCAAAGGTGATGCCTCCCATCTTCTTTTTCCCAAGTATTGCTTTAGCTATCTGTGGGTGTTTGTTTATTATTCAATAAGAATTTCAGGAGTGTTTGGTCTATCTCTTTAAAGAATGTCATGGGTATCCTTATAGGAACCACATTGAATCTGTATAAAGCTCTAGGGATTATTGCAATCTTGACAATGTTAATTCTCCCCATCCATGAGCAGGGAATGTGTTTCCATTTCCTCGTTTCCTCTTTTATTTCTTGAAGCAGTGTCTTGTAGTTCTCTTTGTATAGGTCCTTTACACACTTGGTTAAACTTTTTCCTAGGTATTTGATTTTCTGTGGCACAATTGTGAATGGAATAAATTTCTTAATATCCCTTTCTTCTATTTCCTTATTTGTATATAGGAAAGCCACCAACTTTTGGGTATTGATTTTGTACCCTGCCACTCTACTTTACATATCTATTGTTTCTAAGAGTTTTTGCGTCAAGAGTTTAAGGTTCTCTAAGTATAATATCATGTCATCTGTAAATAATGATAGCTTGATTTCTTCCTTGCCTATCTGGATGCCCTTAATGTCCTTTTCTTCTCTGATTGCTATGGCGAGTACTTCCCATACTATGTTGAATAAAATAGGTGAGAGAGGGCAACGTTGTCATGTTCCTGATCTCACGGGAAGGCTTTCGATTTTTCCCCATTAAGAATGATACTCGCTGTGGGCTTTTGATAGATGGCTTTGACTATCTTGAGGAATTCACTGTATCACTGTCTTCCCATTCATCATCGATTTGCTCGAGTGGGCCCCAGTAACATCTCCGTATGTGCTGTCTCATGCTAGTAGAGCCCAAGGGCATCTGCTTGCTCCAGGAACATAAAGAGCCTCAATCCATTCGGGTGAGGTCTATAATCTTGAGGAAGCTTCCTTCAATCCCCATTTTCTGGAGAGTTTTAATCATGAAAGGGTGCTGGATCTTGTCAAATGCTTTTTCTGCATCTATTGATAGGATCATATGTTTTTATCTTTTCTCTTATTGATATGATGTATTATGTTAATTGATTTGCGAATGTCGAACCATCCTTGTATTCCCAGGATGAATCCCACTTGGTCATGATGTATGATCTTTTTGATGAGTCTTTGGACTCTGTTTGGTAGTATTTTGTTGAAGATCTTAGCATCTGTGTTCATCAAGGAGATTGGTCTGTAATTTTCCTTCTTTGTGTTGTCTCTCCCTGCTTTGGGTATCAGGGTGATGTGTGCCTCGTAGAAGCTGTTTGGGAGTGTTTCTGTTTCTTCTATTTCTGGAAGAGCTTGAACTGGACAGGCAGTTGGTGCTCCTTAAAGGTTTGGTAGAATTCGCTAGTGAACCCATCTGGACCTGGGCTTTTGTGTTTGGGCCGACTTTTAATTACTGTTTCAATTTCCTTGATGGTGATAGGTTTACTTAGGTATTGAAGGTCTTCTTGTTTTAATCGTGGGAGGTTATAGGACTTAAGGAATTTATCCATTTCTTCTAGGTTCTCATGTTTCGTGGCATACAGGTTCTCACAGTAATCTTTGATGATCTTTTGAATTTCTTTCTTTTCTGTTGTGATGTCACCATTTTCTTTTCTGATTCTGTTTATTTGGTTTCTCTCTTTCCCTGTCCTTACAAGTCTTTCCAGTGGCTTGTCGTTCTTGTTTAATTTTTCAAAGAACTAGCTCTTGGTTTCATTAATCTCATTAATCTCTCGGATTGTTTTTTTTTTTTTTTTTTTTTTGGTTTCCAGCTTGTTGATTTCTTCCCTAAGTTTTATTATTTCCTTCCTTCTGCCTGGGTTGGGGCTTCTTTTGTTGGTCTTTTTCTAATATTTTCAGCTGTGAGGTCAGGTTATTTATGTGGGCCCTTTCATCTTTCCTTATGAATGCTTGCAGAGCTATAAACTTTCCTCTTAACACAGTTTTTGCTGTGTCCCACAAGTTCTGATATGTGGTATCTTCATTGTCATTTCTTTTTAGGAATCTTTGGATTTCTGTTGGAGGACAGATTTAGCTAATCTGGAAGCTTTGTTGTTTTGCCCACACCCAGCTTAATCTATGTAAGCCAAGGTTCATTCTAATGATACCTTTCTTCTATGTAAACACTGCTAGAGGGTGTGGCAGTTACAGAAGTCACCTTGATTGAATAACTTCTGACTTATACATCTACTAAGACTTCTATGTTTTCTAGATTGGTCACAGTTCTCTTTATACCCACTGTACCCAGCGTGGGACAGTTGGAATTTACCAGGAGACTACCACCCTGGCTACATTGAGACTATAGGAAGACTATAGGAAGGATCATTCTACTTTGCTCTAAGCAGGCAAATGTGACCCTTTCAGTAAATTAGAACAAGATACTCAGAACCACCCTGGTGCAGATAAGAATAAGAAGGACCTTGTGGGTACCATCTAGATTACATGAAGCTCATGAAGTTAAGATGTATTAATTTATACCAGCCCCTCTCTCTCTCCAGTGTTTTACATAGAGATCATCTCCATAAAAAGGATTAGACCTTGCCTAACCTTTGTTTATACCTGCAATAGGGTGTGGCACTATACTCTGTTTAGAGTTCTTTGTTGACATGACCCTCCCTGGATTACTTTGGTGTATATAAGGGGGACTGACTTGAGGCCCCTTCGGCTTTTGGGCCTTTTAGCTTTCGGCTTTTGGCTCCTGTGGCTTTTGGCCCCTCGGTCTTTTGCTTTTGGCTTTTTGCTCTTTGGCCTTTTGCTCCTTCTTCTGGGTAGGACTCAGCTCGGGTGAGATCATCTTTCTTTGGTGGGAGACTTAGGCTCTTTTGTATAGTCTAAGTTCAGACCAGAGCTAGGAGTTTGTTCATTATATTGGAGTGCTGTGGAAGAACTTTTTGTACTATTAAAAGCCTTTTTGGAACTGCACCGGACTGTGAGTTTTCATCTGTTCCCCCAGCATCCTTGGAGATAGAAGAGAACTTCAGTACTGATGCTGTCGGGGACCCCGGCTGTGTTCCCTGACAGATTTCCTGTTTGATTTCTTCTATGACCCATTTGTTGTTCAGCAGTGGGCTGTTCAGTTTCCAGGTGTTTGATTTGACTCCCTGCTTCTGTGCATGGTTAAGTACTATTTTCACTGCACCATGATCTGAAAAGATAGTTGGCACCATTTATATCTTTTTTTATTTTGTTGATGTATGCTTTGTGGCTCAGTATATGGTCTATCTTAGAGTATGTTCCATGTGCACTGGAAAAATGTGTATTCAGCTTTTTTGGGATGTAAAGCCCTGTATATATCAACCAGCGCTCTTTCTTCCATTTCTTCCTTCAGGTCCAGTATTTCCCTGGTGAGTTTCAGTCTCGTTGATCTATCCATAGTCGATAAGGCAGTGTTGAAATCTCTGACTATTATTGTGCTACTGTTAATGTCTTCTTTGAGATCTATTAATAGTCGTTTTAAGTATTTTGCTGGCCCCTCGTTTGGCGCATATATGTTTAGTAGTGTGATTTCTTCCTGGTATACATACCCCTTAATTATTAAGAAATGGCTTTCATTGTCTCTTTTAACCTTTTTCAGCCTGAAGTCTATGTTGTCAGATACGAGTATGGCCA
This sequence comes from Cryptotis parvus, assembly GCA_021461705.1. NCBI lineage: Eukaryota > Metazoa > Chordata > Mammalia > Eulipotyphla > Soricidae > Cryptotis > Cryptotis parvus. The sequence continues at coordinate 154,462 of JAJIBD010023536.1, read as the reverse complement.
AACCCACCTTTTGGAGGAGTTGTTTGCATGGAGAATAGTCTTTCAACCTTTGACTTTGAGTCTGTGTTTGCTCTGATTATTCAGATGTGTTTCTTGTAGGCAGCAGAATGTTGGATTCAGTTTTTTAATCCATTTTTCCACCCTGTGTCTCTTAATTGGTGCATTTAGACCGTTGACTTTGAGAGATATTATTGTCATTGGATTTTGTGCCATCTTCCTGTTTAAACTTGTTGTGGTTTGGGTTGTCTTATTTTACAATAGACCCTTCAATCCTTATTTTAAAGTTGGGTTTGAGTCTATGAATTTCCTGAGTTGTTGTTTATCCATGAAGTTGTGTATCTTTCCTTCACATCTGAAAGTAAGTCTAGCTGGGTAAAGAATTCTTGGTGAATCCTGCAGTTCATTGAGTCTTTTCACAATATCCCACCATTGTTTTCGGGCTTGGAGTGTTTCATCTTAGAAGTCTGCTGTAAATCTCAGGGATGCTCCTTTGTATGTGATTTCCTTTTTTGATCTTGCTGCTTTCAGTATTCTATCTCCGTCTATTGTTTTTGTCATTTTAATAAGGATATGTCTTGAAATATTCTTATTGGGGTTTTTTTTAGCTGGTATACTACTGGCCTCCTGTATCTGGGAGCATGCTTTCTTCAGTTCAGGGAGCTTCTCAGCGATGATGACTTTGACAGTTTCTTCTTCATCAGGGTTTTCTTCTTGCCCTTTTGGGACCCCAATGATGCGTATGTTGTTCCTTTTGGCTTCATCCCGATTTTCTCTGGTAGTCTGCTCGTTGATTGTGAGTCTTTTTTCCATCTTCTGATGTTGTCTACAGAATCTCTGAACCTAGTCTTCGAGATCACTAATTCTTTCTCCAGTAGCTGTTACTTTGCTTTGAAGGCCTGCCCCTGTGTTTTGACTTTCACTTACCTCATTTTTAATATCTGTCATTTCTGCTTGTACTTTGGTCTGAAATTTACTCAATTCTGCTATCATGTCCTCTTGTAGTTTATTGAGTTTGTATTCCATTGTTTCTTTGAGTTCCTTGTGAATCTTTAACAGTTCCTTCCGAAACTCCTTTTCAGAGAGATTATATAGCTCATCATTATTGCTTGACTCATCTATATTAGATACACCCGGCAGAGCAGAAACCAGCTTTCCAGTTGAACCCCCCGCATTCCATGGACTATGAGAGCAACTTCTGATCCGAGTCCACCATCCCGATGGAACCCTCGGAAGAGCCCAGAGAAACCCCCCCACACCTTGCTGGTAGTGATCTTCACAATCCACACTCCGCAGCTCGTAAGATCTCGACCCAGAAGATTAATCCAGTCTCCAGCCTGGCTTGTCATATGCCCAGCCTACAAGGACCCACCCTGCAGGGACCCGCCCTTCAGAGGAGAGTATTTCAAGCCCAGGAATGCTTGAGCCTAAGACACAGATACACCCGGTAGAGCAGAAACCAGCTTTCCGTTGCCCGTGGCTGCATAGCGGCAGCGCGGTTTACCTCAAATTACCGTGAATATTCTACCCACCCCTCTTAGAGAGCCCCACAAAGTAATGAGAATATAGCTCCCTGCACGGCAGAGCCTGGCAAGCTGTCCGGTGCATGTTCGATATGCAAAACCAGTAACAGAAATGTTTATTTTCCTGACCCGAAAGAGCCCTTAATATGGCAAAAGTAAGAAAGGCGAACAAACAGTGCCTGATAAAATTTCACGGCCATCCTAGGCACCAAAATGAAGAAGGACTAAAATCACTGTCTGCACTTTCAATGCACGTGTGCTGGCATCGGAAGCATATATTGAGGATCTGATGGTGCAAGCTCAAAAGATCAAGTATGACATCATTGGTCTAATTCTGAGATGAGGAGGCGTCAGTTACATCATGCTGTATTTGACACTGGAGAGGAATTGTTCCTTGGAACATGCGAGGAAAGACACGGTTGGTGTCCTTGTCAACACGAAAATGGCCGTCAACATTGATTCATTTGAATGCCTAACAAACCTGATAGGATGATTAAACTTGAAGAGATGTGGCCCACTGCCAGCAATTTCTATCTTTATTGTCTACGCACTAACATCCACATACAAAGAAGATGAAATTGAGAAATTCTACATGGAATTGGAGGAGTTCTATAAAAAAGACCACACCTTCTACAAGATCATAGTTGGTGACTTTAATGCCAAGATAGGACCGAGAAGATCGGCTGAAGAACTCCACATCAGGGCCCATGGCCTAGAATGGAACAAATCGGGTGCGAGACTATCTGAGTTCATCATGTCCACCAAGACCATACATGGGAACTCACAGTTCCAGAAGGCTGAAGGGAAACTGTCGGGGAACTCCTCCAGGGTCCTCTACAGTGCCAGGGAAGCGAGTTCCCTTCTACCTCCGAAGCCGGCGCAGAATGGATGAAGACGTAGGAATCCAATGCAGTTTTAAAAGGGCTTTACTATCACAGAGTCCAATATATAATCCAAGAGCAGGGAAAATATCTGGACTCTGGGTTCCCAGCTAGGCCCCAGCCAGGTGTATGCCAAGACGGCAGCCACCACGTTTTGAGGCCCAAGAGAGAATGGAGAAGGTGTAGAAGCAAAATGCCAAGGGAAGCCGAAATGGCAAAAGGGGGAAAAAAAGAGAGAGCAAGCCTCTTTTATCTTGCAGCTTACTTTATAGCAAGAAATCTGCCCAAACTCCCCAGCCCAGCCCATTCTGCGCTGGGCTATCTAGAGATGAAAACAGGAAAATAGCTCTATAGAAATGTAGCAACTTCAGGAGACTATCTGGCTGTTTACAAGGACCCAGAGCTAATTAAAAGCCTCCTAGCAGAGCTGGGAGAAGCTATAAGCTAAATGTAACTTCCCCTGGCAGGAAGGATGAAATGCCCTCAGGTAATTTCTCCCAGCACCTCACCTAATGCCTTGAGCCAAGATCTTCCTGGAATTGCCTTTATAGGGTAGAGAAGGGGGTTTCTGAGATGGCATGTCTCTGTACCATAGACTAATATTAATGCCAGTTAAATATTTCTCCAAGCCCCTCACAAGAGTCTCGGCTACGTCCACGGTAGTTTTGTATTTTTAGTCGCCTTTGAGTTATCAGGGAGCCATGCTTGCTTTCTTGGAGGCAAACAGGATTTCTCTCTGGTCTGATTACTTAGAGATCCAACGTGGCCAGGCAAATATGCTGATAAGGTCTAGTTAGTCCCACAATGATTGTGGTAGCATGAGAGAATATTTATACCAGCCAGTACAGAATACATGGTCAGATAAGACTGCCACATTCAGACTACCCCCCTATCTATGAAGTGACCTGCAGGGGGAAATCCAGGGCAGATGCAGAGGCCTAGGCTTTTAGGTGTCCTGCAACACGAAACATTGGACATGGGAATCTCCTGGCGGACAATTCCACAATGAAATTCACCACATCATCTTCAATTGACGGTTTTGTCTGACCGATGTTGCCGTTATCCCCAAATTCCAAGCAGAATAGGACCACCGTCTCCTCCGTGCAAAATTCTACTTCCCACAATGGGGAGAAAAGGCTGCAAAGTATAGAAGAGAACTCCTAGAATGACCACCAACTGGGAACTCTTTGACACCATTGCAGCAACATGGGAAAATACCATCATTGACGACTTGATGAAAAAATACAACTGACTGGTTCAGCACTTCCGTGATTGTCTGAACAATGCTGAGAGAAAGAAACCAAAGGATGCCTGCCTTCAGAAACTCAAGCTCATTTGCCAATGTGGCAAGGCGCGAGCCTCAGGAGACCAAATGCTAATGTCAAGTTTGCTAAGCGGTGCAGAGAAGCGATAAAAGAAGACCTCAAAGACAGAAGAGCATAAATACTGGAAGATGCAGCAGAAGCCGGGAAAAGCATTTGCACTGCCAGCTTGTCCTTCACCAACTATAAGACCAAGATGACTGCCCTCCGACGCCCTGAGGGATCTATCACATCTTCCAGAAAGGCAATGGAGAAGATTATCCATGACTTCTACTCAAATCTCTTAGATAGCCACATTCACCTGCCCACATACCAAATTCCACAGGATGGATATGTCATTCCCAAAGTTCTCCCTTCTGAAATCCAACATGCCATCTCGTCGATAAAGAAGGGAACAGCACCAGGCCCAGACAAAGTCAGACCTGAACACCTGAAGAATCTGCCGTTGGTTCTCATTAACACACTAGCTCGGCTCTTCACACGCTACCTGTCTGAATGCCAAGTGCCCTCCCAATGGAAAACCAGCAGGACAGTTCTACTGTTCAAGAAGGGAGATATTCACAACATCGGCAACTATCGCCCCATCTGTCTATTGTCTGTCATCTACAAGCTGTTTACAGGAGTCATCCTGAACAGGATTAGCAGAACACTAGATGAAAGACAACCATGCGGCGAGCAGGCTTCTGGAAAGGATTCAGCACAATCAACCATATCCACACAGTAACCAACTCATTGAGGTTTGTAGGGAGTACAAGATGCCGCTCTGTCTCCGCGTTCATTGATTTTTAAGAAAGCCTTTGATTCTGTGGAGACTGAAGCAGTCATTGAAGCCCCTAGCCAAACAGGGTGTTCAAACCCAATACATCAAGATCCTTCGTGAGTTGTATTACAGATTCACCATCAGGATCTCACCATTCTACAAAGAAGTGATCATTGATGTTAAAAGAGGGGTTCAACAGTGTGATACCATTTCACCAAAACTCTTCAGCGCCACCCTCGAGAACATCATGTGACAATTAGAATGGGAAGGAATGGGAGTGAAGAAAGATGGTCGGCAACTACACAACCTCCGCTTCGCTGATGACATTGTTCTAATAACACCAAACATTAGCCAAGTGGCACAAATGCTGGATGACTTCGACCAAGAATGTGGAAAGATAGGTCTACAGCTGAATCTAAAAAAACCATGTTTATGAAAAATGAACTAGTTCCAGAGGCCCCATTCACTCTCAGTGGAACAAACATCTCTGAATGCAGCAGTTATGTGTACCTAGGTCGAGAAATCAACATGATGAACGACCTAAAACCTGAGCTGTGCAGGAGGAAGAGAGTGGCATGGAATGCCTTCAAAGTCATCGAAGAAATAGCTAAAAAGGACAAAGAACCTCCGGCTCTGGGCTCATCTCTTTGACTCCACTGTTCTCCCTACATTAACATATGCCTCAGACACCTGGGCCCTATGAAAGCAGGATTAGAATGCTATTTGGGTCTCCCAGAGAGGAATCGAAAGAGCTATGCTTGGAATATCAAGCCTCACTTAAGTGAGAGAGGGAATCAGGAGTTCTGACCTCTGTCGCTATTCCAGAATCAGGGATGCTGTCTCGTTTGCCAAGGCATCGAAAATCAGATGGACTGGACATGTAATGCGATTTGGAGATGACTGCTGGACTAGAGCCATTACTGACTGGATCCCACGGGATGTCAAAAGATCACGTGGCTGCCCACCTACAAGATGGTCAGACTTCCTTGTCAAGACCTGAAGGAACGGTTTGAGGCTCTTCATATTCCTGAATCATCCAGAATGTCATTGGGCTACATTGGCACATTATAAGGGTCCAATGGAAATGTTACTGGCGCCCGCTCAAGCAAATCGATGAATAACGGGATTCAGGTGATCAACTGAAGTGATCAAGTGGTCTGTATTAGTGACTTCAATCTTAGTGCTTGAAGGAATTCTGCGTTGCTTTACCATAATGACTATTGTAGGTTGAAAATGTGTGTTCTGGGTGAATAGTCAATAGAGTTAGTAGGTGCCTGAATTACTTTGCGGTTAGGGATGTATAGCAAAGAATGTAGGGCAAATGCTCAGTGGTATCTCAGGTACATAGATATTACTTCTAGCTAGCTAGCAGTCTGGGTGGTTTTGAATTTTGGAGTGTTGGTTGGTGGTTCTGGGGGTCAGGGGTCGGGGGTGGAGGTAGTCCAGTGGAAGATCCGAAGAAGCCTGGTGTGGCTTGGCCCCCTTCTCAAAGTTCTAGCCCTTTATCCTGGAAAGGGAGTGCCTCGGGGCCTGCCCACTGTGGGAACGCACCTGGTGGGGAGAGGCCTGAGGTCTTCTTTTCTCGCTTCTCTGCACTGCTTTGCAAGCTTGCATGTTACCATTTGGTCACCTGAGGCTCGCGCCTTGCTATGTTGGCGAATGAGCTTGAGAGTTTCTGAAGACAGGCGTCCTTTTGTGTCTTTCTCTCTTTCGGCATTCTTCTCACAATCATGGAGTTATAATCGTTTAGTTATAATCAAAGTAAAATTTGGTTATAACTAAATGTCATGAAGGAGTGAGCCTCTTGGTATATTTAGACAATTATTTTTTATTGATGATATGTCACTTGTCAGCAACATAAATGTTTGATTACATCTACACTGATATAATGAATTGCTGACCTTAAACCCTGACCTTTCCATGATACCTTACAAGTTAGGAATAATGATATAGCAGCACAGATTTAATGCTATAATTATATACATGAATAGGCTTGAGCTTCCAAACCATTTTAATTTACCTATAGAAATTCAGATTAAGTAAAACTATGTCAGACCTAATAATAAGAGAGTTTGAACATAGGACTAGTTATCATACTAATCATATTAGATGGGAAATAAAGGCCCTAAGTTTTTGAAACTTCATATTACTTTGTGTGTGTATGTATTTTTAAGTTTTTAGGCCATACCTGGCAGTGTTCAGGGTTTACTTTTGGCTGATAGATCAGAGATTGCTCCCTGAGCAAGGCTCAGTGAACTGTATGGGTTGTTGGAGATTGAATCCAGCTTGACTGTGTGAAGGCAAGTGCACTACCTGCTGTACTCTACCCCTTCGCTTGATTTCAAAGAAGAAATGAATATGCTCTAATTTAATGTTTCCAAGTAGCAATTGAGTCTTCTTAGTCATTTTGTATAGGTGCTCCACTCAGTAATGGGTTATCAGATCAGAGAGTGATATGCAACCTGGGATTCTCCCATTCAACTTGGTGATATAAAAGACCAAATTGAAAACACAAATGATGCCCATGATATGCTAAATAACAAAGCAATAAAATGGAATTCAGAGTTTAAGTTTAAGCTATTTGGAATGAAAATACAGCACCCTTTACTTGAGAGAGGGAGGCAATTGTGTTACAGGTTGCCAGTAGCTGATGTTTTCAAGAAAAAATATGTAAATCAAGACCTACTGAAACAGAAAGTACAAGTCACTTACAATTAGGTAGGCAAGTAACTCTATTTTTTTACTTTTTTTTTTTTTTGCTTTTTGTTCATACCCGGCAATGCTCAGGGGTTTCTCCTGACTCTGCATTCAGGAATTACTCCTGGCGGTGCTCAGGGAACCCTATGGGATGGCGGGGATCAAATCGGGCCGCCATAGGCCGGTTGAGTGCATGGCAATTGCCCTACCCGCTGGACTATTTCTCCGGCCCCCAAAGTAACTCTTACAGTTAGTATGTGTCATTTTGAAGAGGCGAAGAGACAAAGAATCATTTTGGTTGAAGGCATAGTCTCCATATAACCAAACAATGGACATAACAGAATATATTATTTTTTGGCTAAATTCCTGGCTAAAATTAAAATTCAACTATATTAATAATAGTAATTTCATAAGCTCGCCAATTTTCACAGTAGCAACTACCAGCAGTCAAATTTGGGTTAACAACAAAACCAACGTTGCAGCTGTTGCAGGCACTCATAAACACAAATTCCAGCATTAATATAGACCCACACAAACTCAGAGTCACATTCACTACTTTAAAACTGTTACTGTGAATGCCTATAGAAACCCAGACCTGCTTGAACAATGAGCTTGCATAATATCAAGCATAATAAAAGTTTTAAATACAAATAAATTATTTCAAACTGATGAATGAAGACAAAAAGTTTTGAAGAAACCCCAGAGACATCAGATCTTTTAAAGTATGTGTATGAAAATTTCTTCATTGATAATTTTAATAACATAATGAAAATTAGAAAATAAATAGAATGTACTTTGATAAGGACAGAGAAAGCATACAAAATCCAAACAGAAAAGATTTCTTAAGAATACAGTGATTAAACTAAAAAGAAAAAAGGATATAAACATAAGAAAGATGAAAGAAAAAGACTGCATTAGTTAACTAGAGTACAATATAGGGGCCTGAGTGATAATACAGCATGTAGGGTGTTTGTCTTGCATGCGGCTCAATTCCCAGGGTTCAATCTCCAGTATCTCAGATGGTCCTCCAGGCACTGCCAGGAGTAACTTCTGAGTACAAAGCCAGGAGCAACCCCTGAGCATAGCCTGGTATGACACAGAAAGAAAAAATACTGAAAATTATAAGAAAACAGAAAAAAAACAGAATAAGAAATTCATAGGCTGCATCAAGAGAACCAATATTCACAATAGAGAGGTTCCAGAATGAGATTTTTCAATAAACAAGAAAGAAAAGAAAATGCTAAAATTCTTATTTGAAGAAATAATAGCCAAGAAGTTATCACAAATGAAGAAGGGAACAATGATGTAGGTCTAGAAACACTTAGAATTTCAAATAAAGTAAATCAATTCAGAAGCACACTAGGAAATATGATAAGAATTGCAAAAATCAGAGATAGTGATAGAATACTAAAAGTATTAAGAGGAATGAAAATAATAGGAAGGAACATAAAAGGTAGACACTATATTTCTATAGGCCAGAAATGAAACTCTACAAGTCAGAAGGTGACAACAAGATAAATTCAAAGTGCTGAATTAATAAATCTCTAACCAAGAATATGCTATCTAGCTAGTCATCTCTCAGATTCAAAGAAATGACTGAGAGCTATTTAGATAAGTAACAATTAAAGCCGTAACTGAAACTGTTCTATAAGTAACTAAAACTGTTCTATAAGATATACTAAATGAATGCCTATAGTAGTGAAACAATCACTTATAATTAGTAAAGTATTTTAAAAATACATAATGTATGGAAAATAAAGTGAATGATATTTGGGTTTTAGAATCAATTCAATATTTGCTTGCTTTAAATGTTAATGTTGAAATGAGTCAGTACTCTGGACTTAAGTTTCATGATTATCTTATGCAAAAAATATTTAGAACACAAACAAGAGGAAAATAAAAGCGAATCACTACATTTCATATATTTATCAAAGTAGAAAGATATAAAATAAAAAAGAACCAAAGAACAAAAATGAACTTTAGAAACACTAGCAATCTATATAGAAAAAATAATAAAGACCCATGTGTAATTTATGAATAATTTTACTAATTACTAATGCCATTCAATTCACCAATCAAAAGATACATAGTGATGGCATTGATTCAGGAAAAGAATGCAACTTCCCGAAATTTGTAGGGTACAAACATGACCTTCAAGAATAGAAATTCAAAGGGAAAAGTTGGATGTCATTAACACATTACTAATCACAAAAGAAAATTACAACTTAAAAAAATGAGATGATGTTTATTGCAGTGTAATGAGTACAACTCAAAACATCAGTAGGACTTAACACAGACCTAGAAAGACATATATAGTAATGTAATAGTAGTAGGAGTTTTAAATGTACATTTTCAACATAGGATAAATTAATCAGAACAGATAATCAATATGGTACAAGCATATAAATGACAAGTTATTCAGAGCTGGGTTTAATAGTCACTTATAACACTATTTACCTAAAAAATGTCGAATACGTATTTTTCTAGTATAGACCACATTTCTGGGACAGAATACAAGCTAAATAATGCTATAATGAATAAAATTAAGTGTTGCTACTGATAACAATATAATAGCATAATGAATTAACCATATAAAGAAAGTTTGAGGGGTTGATAAGATAGTTCAAGAGACTGTAGGAGCCCCAGGTTCATTTATCTACATCACATGGTGAATTCTAGAGCTAACCCTAAGCATATTGCAGAGAATAGTCCATAAGCATTGCTGCATCCCAAAGCAAACAAAAACATTAAATGAAAATATAACCCAAAACTTTTGAAAATCAAACACATGGTGCTCAGTATTATTCAATAAACATTGTGTCATTGTGGAAAACATAGAAGAGTGAAGACAAAACTATCAGCACATACGGGATACAGTGAAGAGAACACTCAAGAAAGTTAATAGTAATGAAGGCATACATAAGAAAACCAGAAAAATCTCAAATAAGAAAAAGTAACATCTTAAGAAAATAAAAGCAAGTGTAAACCAGCAGTATTGGCTAGGATGTGATGAATAAAGGAACTCTCATTCACTATTGATGGGAAACACAGCTTGTTCAGTCTCTATGCAAAACAGCATCAAGAATTCTAAAAATGCTAAGAAGATAGTTTCCTACTTTACATCCAAAACTTGGCATCTACCCCCAGAACCCCACAAACAACATCAGTATTAATGTTATTTAATACATACTAGTGCTCATCACAGGTATTCATACAACATCCAGGATATGAAAACAAATCAAATGTGCAATAGCAGATAAGTGAATAAAAAGCTGTGGTATATATGAACAATGGAACACTATATCGCTGTAAGAAAATAAGAAATCATTTCCTTTGTTGAAGCTTGAAAGGACTGAAAGATATCACATACAGGGAAGTAACTCAGAGGAAGAAAGGATAAATATTGACTGACGTAACTTCTCTGTGGATAAAGAAGGCACAAGAGCAGACTGCATTGAGGATGGCAGCTGTGGGCCTGAAACACAAAACTCAGAAAACCAAGAAATGGGGAGAAAGATTCAGCACTAATGAAGAGATAGGTTGGAAATAATATCAGGATTTCAGCAGAGGTCTTGAAAACTTGGTGATTTGAGATGCAGGATTGTTGTACATCAGAAGCATAAATCTTAACACTGTTGTAGCCACTACCTAAACTATAAAAATAACAAAGTGAGAAAAAGAACGAAAGATGAAAGATAAAGTCAGTACAATGAATACAATTATAAACTTTAGAATGGAAATGAATCAATGGACATAAACAACATGAATAAGATCAATGATACAGAATAGTTTCCTCGAAAGAACAAAACCACAGATAAAGTATTAGGTAAGTTAATGGGAAAAAAGAGTGACACTTCTAAGACCAGAAATGAAAAGGTAAATTTTAAAACAGATATTGCAGAAATATCACTTGATCACTTGATCACTTGAATCCCATTATTCATCGATTTGCTCGAGCGGCGCCAGTAACATTTCCATTGGACCCTATCACGTGCCAATGTAGCCCAATGGCATCTGGTTGATTCAGGAATATGAAGAGCCTCAAACCGTTCCTTCCAGGGTCTTGACAAGGAAGTCTGACCATCTTGTAGGTGGGCAGCCACGTGATCTTTTGACATCCCGTGGGATCCAGTCAGTAACGGCTCTAGTCCAGCAGTCATCTCCAAATCGCATTACATGTCCAGCCCATCTGATTTTCAATGCCTTGGCAAACGAGACAGTGTCCCTGATTCTGGAATAGCAACGGAGGTCAGAACTCCGGCTTCCTTCTCTCACTTGAGTGAGGCGTGATATTCCAAGCATAGCTCTTTCGATTCCTCTCTGGGAGACCCGAATAGCATTCTCATCCTGCTTTCATAGGGCCCAGGTCTCTGAGGTGTATGTTAATGCAGGGAGAACAGTGGAGGCAAAGAGATGAGCCCAGAGCCGGAGGTTATTTGTCCTTTTAGCTATCTCTTTGATGCCTTTGAAGGCATTCCGTGCCTCTCTCTTCCTCCTGCATAGCTCAGGTTTTAGGTCATTCATCATGTTGATTTCTCGACCTAGGTACACATAACTGCTGCATTCAGAGATGTATGTTCCATTGAGAGTGAATGGGGCCTCTGGAACTAATTCATTTTTCATAAACATAGTTTTCTGTAGATTCAGCTGTAGACCTATCTTTCCACATTCTTGATCAAAGTCAGCCAGCATTTGTGCTGCTTGGCTAATGTTTGGTGTTATTAGAACAATGTCATCAGTGAAGCGGAGGTGGTGTAGTTGCCGACCATCTATCTTCACTCCCATTCCTTCCATTCTAATTGTCGCATGATGTTCTTGAGGGTGGCACTGAAGAGTTTTGGTGAAATGGTATCACCCAGTCTAACCCCTCTTTTGACATCAATGATCACTTCTTTGTAGAATGGTGAGATCCTGGTGGTGAATCCGTAATACCGCTCACGAAGGATCTTGATGTATTGGGTTTGAACCCCCTGTTAGGCTAGGGCTTCGATGACCTCTTCAGTCTCCACAGAATCAAAGGCTTTCTTTAAATCAATGAATGTGAGACAGAGCGGCATCTTGTTCTCCCTACAAACCTCAATGAGCTTGGTTACCGCGTGGATATGGTCGCTTTGCTGAATCCTTTCCGGAAGCCAGCTTGTTCGCATGGTTTTCCTTCCTCAGTGTTCTGCTAATCCTGTTCAGGATGACTCGAGTGAACAGCTTGTAGATGATGGACAACAGGGAGATGGGGCGATAGTTGCCGATGTCGTGAATGTCTCCCTTCTTGAACAGTAGAACTGTCCTGCTGGTTTTTCCATTGGGAGGGCACCTTGCATTCGGAAGGTAGCATATAAAGAGCCAAGCTAGATGAGTACCGATGGCAGATTCTTCAGGTGTTCGGGTCTGACTTTGTCTGGGCCTTGTGCTGTTCCCTTCTTTACCGAAAAAATGGCATGTTGGATTTCAGAAGAGAGAATGTTGGGAATGACATATCCATCCTGTGGAATTTGGTATGTGGGCAGGTGGATGTGGCTATCAAAGAGATCTGAGTAGAAGCCATGGGTAATCTCCCATTGCCTTTCTGGAAGATGTGATAGATCCATCAGGGCATCGGAGGGAGTCATCTTGGTCTCATAGTTGTCAAAGGACAGGCAGGTGGTGCGAATGCTTTTCCCGGCTTCTGCTGCATCTTCCAGTATTTCTGCTCTTCTGTCTTTGTTGCAGATATATATATATATATATATATGTATATATATGTATATATATATATGATTATGCTGGTAAATAGACACCATATCAGATGCAGATCTCTTGAGCACCCCTAGTTGTGGCTCCCAAAACATCATAATTTAGAGTCCAGATATAAACTCTCAGATATATGAACTGTTAAGTTATGACAAAGTAATGAAGAAAATAAAACAGTAAAAGGTAAATTGCTCTAAAAAATAGTATTGAGAAAACCAATTGGTGCAGGAATGAAATTAAACCATTTTCGAGAGAGAGATAGAAATAGAGAGGGAGAAAAAGAGAGAGAGACTGCTCTAGAGGTACGTAGTGGGGTTTGGGGCAGGAAGGAAACAGGGCACATTGGTGTTGGGAACTGTGTACTGGGGAAGGGATATGTGTGTAAGAGCTTTCTATGACTGACATTACATGAAACCCAATCATAATAAAATTTAAAAAATTATTTCATACCACACTCCAAACTAATACAAAATGATAATTAAAAGACTGGAATTGTTGGTCAAAATGGTGAGCCACATGCCTTGCATAAGACAACAATTATTGTCCCAAGCACCACATAGCTTGCAAAGTGCCAAAACGTGAGGTCCTGATGATCCTCAGCTCTTCCAGATTCCTGTGGTACTGCACTATTGCATCTAGTATTGGGAGCTTTGATATTCAGATTCCAAAAACACCTAGAAACCCACCCCAAATGGATTAAAGATGTTCGATAGAAATCAATAAAATGCATTGAAGGAAACATAGCCAAAGAACTGCACGACACTGAATTTTGTGGTGTTTTCAGTTCTACCCAATTGGCATGGGAAACAAAAGCAAACAATAAATAAATAGTATTAGCAAGCTAAATTTTTTCATTACCAAAAAAAATATATATAATTCTATCTCTAAAACATAACTATGCTGTAGTGAGTGAAGAAAAATATTTGCACATCATACACATACAACTAATTTCAATAATATGAAAAGAATACACAAAACTTTAAAACAACAATAAAAAAAGAAAACCAACATCACTTAAAAATAGGAACAAGAGTTCCTATTTTCTCATAAATAAAATGACATCTGTAATAGCAAAAACATTTAGAACTTTCAGAATTGCTTATCAAGAAGTTGAAACCAGAATGTCAGTGAGATATCACCTCACAAGAGTGAGAATGAACTATATCCAAAAAACAGAAATAACAAGTATTTGACGGGAAGTGAAGAAAATGAATCATCAATTGATGTTATTAAGAGAGTTAAGTAGTTCATCCTCTGTAGAAACGATATGGAGATTTTCCAACATATTTCAGAGAGAACTACCACACTATCCATCAACTTCAATACTTGTAATTTATTCAGTGAACACAAAAACACACTGGAAAGATACAGTTTTGTTCACTGTAGTGTTATTTACAACAGTCAAGATCTGGAAGCATTCTAAGTTCATGAAGACACATCAGTGGATAATAAAAATATGTTATATATTAAAAAAGATAAAGTTTTGTATTTTACTTACACATGAAAGGAACTAAAAAAGGTCATGTTAAATGGAGCAGGTTAGAAGAAAACAAACAATTTCTGGATGTCATCATTCATACTGTTTATTAAATAGCAAAGCAAGGAAGAAATGTCCAATGAAAACAATCTCTTATAATCTGACCAGTGAGTTGAGGTCAATAAGAGGGAAGGGTGAGTGCCCCTTAGGGGGTCCAGTGGGTCGTGATAGAAGGATGTTGGCATTTTAACGGCAGGTGTGGTGTGACAACATCATACTCCTGAAACATATTAAGCTTTACCTATGCACTTATCTAAATATTCAGGTTCTGTGTGTATGCCAGGTTGTCATACTCTAAAATTCATAGACTTTCCCTATAAAAGGTTTTAATATTGTTAATCTGCCTACAGAGCTCTAAGAAACATTTTTGGCTATTAGCATGAAATTTGTTGCTGTATTGTAGGGTTTATAAGCGAACCAATTTGGCAGGCACTTGGTAATAAGATGGCATAGCTGTTAAGATGCGTGCATCTAACTTTTCAATCAACAGGATATCTTCTTGCTAATACAGAAAATTAAAACTTTAACCTTCTGGGTTAAGAGGCACTTGCACTACCGGGCCAGAGTGATAACCCAGCGGGTAGGGCATTTGCCTTGCATGCGGTAGGCCCATGCCGGCCCTGGTTCGATTCCTGGCATCCCATATGGTCCCCGAGCACCGGCAGGAGTAATTCCTGAGTGCAGAGCCAGGAGAAACCCTTGAGCGTCGCCGGGTGTGACCCAAAAAGCAAAAAAAAAAAAAAAAAAAAAAAAAAAAAGAGGCACTTGCACTAAGTACGTATTTAATCCCTGGTAGACATAGAAGGGAAATTCACAACACTAATATATCCCAACTTTTAGCTCTTACTGATGGGAGAACATACTTAGACACCTTTCGTGTAGAAAAAATTTAACTAAAGATTATACTGGTTTCTTGAATATATCCAGATGAAGAGGAATCAACATAAAGGGGTCTACCCATGAGATTACTTCAATTTCTATTTCCTATTATAAACTTTATTTAAAACACATAGTTAAAATTAGGCTTCTCCTGTTACTATTAGAGTGACTAAGAGTAACTCCATACAGAGGCATCATAAAAGTTTGGTATACACACAAGACATACTATTTGATTGTAACAGAGATGAAATCATAGAATTTGCTTCTACCTGTGTAGAGCTAGAATGGACCGTGCTGAGTGAAGTCAGTCAGAAGGAAAGGAGAGAACAGAATCATCTTCCTCATATCCAGGATATAAAAAAGCAACATATTAAAGAATAACAAATGGACAAAGGCAACAGCATCTGAAAACGAGCCTAGAGAACTGAGTTTACCTTGGTGGAGAAATGGTGGGGAGCAGTTTTCAGGGATGGGGCATTTCCTAAGACAATGGTGGAGAAAACTGTACACTCTGGTGGAAACTGTGGGACTGGAGCATTGCATGTGTGAAACCCTGTCGTTAATTTGCCTATAAATGGATGGACATGGAGAAGATTATGTTGAGCGAAATTAGCCAGAAGGAGAGAGAGAGATACAGAATGACTACATTTATTTGCATAACATAAATATATATGTACATATTATGATACCAATATCCAAGGTCAAGTGAAACTATATCAGGAGGTCTTGTCAAAGGTGGAAATTATCACAAACGTGTGGGAGTCAGAGGCTAGGTAAGACAGAAAATGGAACAGTGTGCTAACGATTGTCGAGGGTACTAATGCCAACCTAGAACTGAGCATTAAATAGAGGCAAAAAGATACACATGACAACCCTTTAATGTATGTTCTGTAATCCATAGTCTGGAAGGGAAGGGAAAGAGAAAGAGAGAGAAAGGGAAAGAAATAAAGAACCTGCCATGGAGGAGGGCTAGGGGAGGGGGAGGGAACAGGGGACGTTGGTGGTAGGAGATGGGCACTGGTGGAGGGATGGGTGCTGGAACACTGTATGTCCAAAACCCAAATATGAACTTTTAATTGTATATCTTTGTAATTGTAAAAATAATAATTAAAAATACTATTGTAAATCATGCTGATTAAAATAAAAAATATTTTTTTAAAAAAGGAAAGATGAACTCAGAATATGTAATGAGCATTTACTTTTAGTCATGTTCCTTTGTAATAAAACTGGCCAGAGATCAATATCTAATGACTTTGGTCATATAAAAAGTTTTGTATTAAATTGCGAGGCTTGATTGCTTACCCCATTTATTTCATATTAGAGGACTTCTTGGCTCTACTGCTATAATTACACATTCTGTGGGTATAGTTATCTTGTTTGCAGCCCCATGATCATATAAACATCCCCTGTCTCTGCCTGCATCATTTGGAACTTATCCTTGCCTGCCTCTCACCTCTCACTGCTTAGATCTGGGAAAAAGAGTTGGAGACATTTACTCAAATCTACTCTTGTCATCCGTATCCTGTTCTTCTGCTATAACTGTTAAGAGCTTTTCAGAATTAGACATTACACCCTATTTGCCAGCTAAGGAGTTAAATCGTCAATTTCTTGGATTCTAGTAGAAGAAGCATAATTACTTCTTCAACAATGAAAATACATGGAGGTGACAGGAATAAGTATGGGTAGTTTATTGTATACATAGTGAGTCTATTTCATCAGAGGCACCCAGATAATAGAATGTATTATAGTGGAACATAAGTATACTGTCTTTACTCTGCAAGAACTCACAATTTCTGTCCTTCAAGGTTGTTTAATATACAGACATTCTAGAAAAGAGAGGCTGGAACAAAGGACAGTTAGTGCCTCTGCTTGAAAGGTATGTCCAGACATGAAAAGCCTGGGGAGAATAAGTTCTTAACAATATTGTACTGAATAACAAATGTGTTTTTGTTTTTAGTGAAAGATAGTTTTCATTGAATGTAACTTGCTTAGAAAGATGCAAAAGGAGTGAAAGAGGGGAAATACATGGTCAAGAAAGGACACAGGCTTCGAGAATAGAAATAAACAAACAAAGAAATGTGGAGAAAAACAAATTAAACAGGTGTTTAATATATTCAGGAGGTCTTGTCAAAGGTGGAAATTATCAAAAAGTGTGGGAGTCAGAGGTTAGGTAAGACAGAAAATGGAACAGGGTGCTAATAATTGTTGAGGGTACTAAGCCAACCTAGCTGAGCATTAAATAGAGGCAAAAGGATACACGCAACCTTTTAATGTATGTTCTGCAATCCATGTCTGGGGAAGGGAAAGAGAAAGAGAGAGAAAGGGAAAAAATAAAGAACCTGCATGGAGCAGGGCTTGGGAGAGGGGGGGAAGCGGGGATGTGGTGGTGAGAGTGGGCACTGGTGGAGGGGCGGGTGCTGGAACACTGTATGACCAAAACCCAAACATGAACTTTTTAATTGTATATCTTTTTATTTGTATATCTCACGGTGGTATAATAAAATACTTTAAAAAACAGTGTTTAAGGGCTAACAGTCCAAATGTACTCTGCTCCCACTATTTTTAGTGTGTGGGGCACATCCTATAATTGTTACTGGTATTTGGCATAACAAATACGATGCGGGTAGCTTGCCAGGCTCTGCCGTGGGGGTAGCATATTTTTGTAGTCACCTATAAATCCAGCATTTATTGATGAACCGTTGGGCCAAAAATCAGCCACGCGAGGTGGGCTGTGATAGGCTGGTCTGCTGGGTGAAGTTCTGATGAGCGGGAAGTCCGGATGTGGAAAATGGAGGCCCTCATGGAGTGGGGGGGGTCGTCTGGCTTGTTGCGAGGCTCTGATGGGGTGGTGGGCCAGGGCTAGAACACGCCATCCCTCCCGGGCACCTTGTGAGCGGCTGCCATGACCTGATGGAATGGTTTGAGGCTCTTTTGTTCCTGGAGCAAGCAGGTGCCCTTGGGCTCTACTTGCATGAGACAGGTCATATGGAGATATTACTGGTGCCCATTCGAGCAAATAGATGATGAATGGGAAGACAGTGATACAATGATACAGTGGGGCACATCCAGCGATGCTCATGGGTTACTCATGATTTTGGTTGTGCTTGCAACCACATTTTAATTCTTAGAAATTCTTTAGAATCATTTATGTTAATGAAAAATTGTTCTTGTTTCTTTGCAGCTGATATTTTGACTCTATACAGTTTGCAAAGCTTTTTGACTCTATACACTTGCAAAGCAAGTATCCTACCTGCTGTATTATTTCTCTAGCCTCAAAATGAGATCTTTTAGAAAGAGAGAGAAATGGAAAGAAATAAAGAACCTGCCATGGAGCAGGGCTGTGGGAGGGGAGGGAACCGGGGACGTTGGTGGTGGGAGATGGGCACTGGTGGCGGGATGGGTGCTGGAACACTGTATGACCAAAACCCAAATATGAACTTTTTAATTGTATATCTTTGTAATTGTAAAAATAAAAAAATTATAAAAAAATGAGATCTTTTAAATGTAACCTTAAAAATGAGGAACTAAACTTTTAAATTATCTATTTCTTTTCAGTCCTAATTTATGTTTATGGAATGCATGACAAATAGACGTCAAGAAATGTGTAATCTAACATGTGATTTAGCATTCCATAGAATTCTCCCTTATTTGCCTATTATAAACATTTTTTGCATTTTAAAAACATCCTAATGCTAAGATGTTATAAAATCTTTTATATTTAGATAAGTTTTTCTTTTACTAAATAATATTAATGATGTGGCTACAGGTAAAATCCAAATTTATAAATCTGATGATGTCAAATAATATCTCACATGCATTCTATAAATATTAATTGGCACTTGCCATTTTATTCAGGGGATGCCAACTCGAAGGCCTAGGGTCCATTCACAGGGAAGGATCCGGGATAGGTACATGTTAGAACAAGTTAATGGATACTCTTGGAGAACAGATCAGAAAATACATTAGAATGAGGAATAAGTCATATCCACAGCACTTGAAATCTCTTTAGTGAAAAGTTATCATAGCAATTGTATTGATGTCTAGCAATACATTACCCTATAATAAAATTAGTAAAATATAAGATACCTGGTAAATAAACTTCTATAAAAGCCAAACGTCTTTCCCCCTCTTTCACTGAAAGCAAATTGTTTTCTGTTTCAAATGTATATAATAGAAGTAGAAATGCAATCTCTCATTATCTTATTGTTCTATTTGGTAGTTTCTTTGGCATTTTAATTCTCAGAAATTATTTTAGAATCATTTATGTTAGTGAAAAATAGTTCTTTCTTTGCAGCTGATAGTTTGACTCTATACAGTTTTTTAGTTTTCAACATTTCAGAAAGAAATTAGAAACACTGATCTAGTTCCTAATTTTATAGTAAATTTAAATGATTGTTTTATAATTTTAAGAATTTTGTAATAGTATTTGAGCAAGCCTCCTTCCAATGTCCTAGAAAGAGGGTTAGATGTCATTGCACTGGGATATGATACCACAAACATCTGTCATCGGCAGACTCGTTAAGTTCCCAAATGAATGCAGGTTTCCATGGAAACAGCCTTAAGCTATATAGACAAGATACATTAAATGTATATCAAAGCCAACCCCCAGTGTCCATGTTGATTTCAGCGGGGGCAGAGACGTACTCCTCACAGGAATTTGTTCCAACTCTCTCCGCGGAATGGGAAATAGGATTTAAAATTCTGATCTCTTGTTCTCTGGCCTGCTGTTCTGCCATGAAGGAACCTGGTCTTCCTGCTGTTCTTCTGTTAGTGTCCCTCAAGAACAGTTAGAAGTTCTCTAAAGTTTCTCTTTTTCATCTTTTCTGTATATATAGAACAATTAAAGAATAAAATCTCTCCATGGCATACGATGAATGCTGATGTCAGGTCCTCAGACCGCATATTTATACAGAGGAATATCTTGACCATAGAGTGTGCTGGGGCCATTTGTTGCTGAACAGAATAACTCGCATCACTGGCCTCAGACAACAAGCCCTGGTTTAAATTCCAACCTGCTATCCAAATCTGCATGTCTGGACATTAATCTCTTATTCCCTGGGTCCCAGTTAACTTCTCCATAAAATTTAGTGAGTATAGTTTAACATTATGCAAATGGATTGTAAAACTATGGTTTACTCAGTAGATATATTTTGTTGACTCTGAGATTTATGTTCCAAAAATTATACCACTAAAAATTAATTATTTTGTGTGATTAATATGGCATTACTTTTTTAGAGTATTCCTGAACATTTTTTTCATGATTAGTATGTTCTAAATGGCAGGGAATTTAAAGTCAATTCAAAATAGCTTTAATATTCAATAAGTTATGTCAAAAAAGAGAGTAGCTCTACATATGTTAATTTCATACCTGAATGAAGTTGTCAAAATCCAAAGTTCTAGTATTTTTCCCTCTCCTGTCCCTTTCTTGTCTATTAATGCAAGTTGGCTTCAGCAATTACAGGATCACATCCACACCCAAACATGTGCAATTTGTCTGCTTTAGGATTGAGGAAAGCTTTCAGAAATGCCACTCACTGATTTACCTTCCCATCACATTTACAGAAATGCAATTATGTACATTTCACATTTATAAATTTGTGTCTAAAAATAATTGATTGGGGCAGAACTACTCTATATACAAGGCATATAGAGGCATTTATCTGCTATGTCCAACCATATTTATTCCCTGCCCTCTGGATGGCATATAACAAATTTTTTCTGAAAACTTCAGTAGTGAAGAATAGTTGCATATAAATAGCCATCTATGAAAACCAAATGGTAAAGAGAAAACTTAGCCTTGTAATAACAACAACAAAAAGAAGTAAAAATGAATGAAAAAGACATACTAAAAAGAAAATATTCATTGGAATTATAAATTTCTTGGATATATTTGGTACTGTTTCATAATAAATGATAAACTATTCCCTTTTCCTTGCAGAACTTCCAACTTCACTAAACAAACAAGAGACAGTAGAAAAGACTAAATATTTTTTGCTGATCTCTGACTTGAAACTGATGAGGAAAATCCATTATGACTCTAAGTGAGAAGTGAATTGAAGCAGAAGAAACAGCCATTGTCAAGTCTGAGTAGAAATGTCCTCCCTTCAGACAACACAGAATCACTGAGATTGGAGTCTAAGTTATGATAGTCAAGAGAATCTATAAGTAACACTGAGATTTCAGAATAAGATTTTAAAAACTAAATATAATGCCTGACAATTTCTAAATTTATTTTACAAAGAAAATGGTGCTTGGAGGCAGTCATGGACCCACGAGCAGGGATCAAGAGCTACTTCTGGCTCTGGATTCAGTGATCACTCTGGATAGTGCTCAGGGTGCTGGGGCCTGAACCAGGGCAGCTGCCAAGTACCCAATTCTCTAGCCTCTTTCGCAATAAAGGAACGGATGCTTTGGATGAATATGGAATGTACATGGCCTCTTCAGAATAAAGAGGATTAATTCAATAGTGAAAAAGACGAAAAAATTGTTTTCTTCTATTTCAATAAGGTAAGGAAGATCACTAGATCACACTAGACATCCTGTTGTTCATCGATTTCCTCGAGCGGGCACCAGTAACATTTCCATTTGACCCTATCGCATGCCAGTGTAGCCCAATGGCATCTGGTTGTTTCAGGAATACGAAAAGCCTCAAGCCTTTTGTTCATGGTCTTGACGAAGAAGTCTGACCATCTTGTAGGTGGGTGGCCACGTGATCTTTTGACATCCCATGGGATCCAGTTGGTAATGGCTCTAATCCAGCGGTGTCTCCAAATCGCATTACATGTCCAGCCCATCTGATTTTTCGATACCTTGGTAAGGAAGATAAATACAATAAACTGAAATACATAACTAGACAGCTACAGCAATGAAATTATTATTTACGTAGAACATAGTAAAGAGTAGAATTGGTACTGCAGAACATTGAACTGATAATGTAAAGCACAAACTGAAAAAGTTGCCTAGAGGAAAAGGACAAATGATACACATTCTGAAACGCAAGATAATGTCTAAATGGAGATATATCTTAGATATTTAGATATACTTAAGCAGAGTTAAACTTTCTGGAAGGGACAGTTGTATAATTGAGTAAACAATAAATTATCAAAATAATTTTGATAACAAATAAAAATTTTAATCTTTAGGAATCTTTAACAAGCATATAAATTTATATGGCTTCTTGTTGCTAGATCAATGAGTATGTTGTCAAATATTATATTTGAATGTATTGAGTAAAATGTGTGAATTTAAGACTACGAAATATGGATGAGAGGACAGTGGGTTAACTTTTAATTTTCCTTGTCAGAACACCTTGACACACTATTTTTTATGGCAGCAATCCTCTGATAGGTAATTCAACAAAATCACTTGATCACTTGATCACTTGAAATCCCGTTATTCATCGATTTGCTTGAGCGGGCACCAGTAATGTTTCCATTTGACCCTATCACGTGCCAGTGTAGCCCAATGGCACCTGGTTGCTTCAGGAATACGAAGAGCCTCAAACCGTTGGTTCAGGGTCTTGACGAAGAAGTCTGACCATCAGAAGGGTGTGTAGGTCAGACTACAACCTATAAGATGTAGGTTCAACAAACTCACCTGCTAGTATTACCACTCTTTCAGCATTCCCTTTCACATTTTACCATGGTCAAATGCTGTGAAAATAGCAAATGACAGATAAAATGATCATTTAGGTCTGAGATTAAGTAATAAAGGACTTTAGCATTCATTTTCAACTCTTCTCTGTGTGTATATCTGTCTCTGTCCTACCGTTCACCACATTCCTCTTTGCCCTGTCCTATATTTTTTAAGTGAAAAGCAGCTGTCTGGTTGTGGGCAGCCTATTGCTGGCCTATGTCTAAATCTGGTACTCAACAGCAAGTTAGGAATAAAGATGCCAACAAACATTAAAGTGAGTGGAAATCGTTTTCTGGATCAATCTGCCTTTTAAGAAGAATGTAGCCCTGACTGAAAACCTACATGCAACTTTACATGGCGCATCCAGCTAAAACTCTGTTTTTGCCAGTCAAAAATTGCGTGAAGGGGCTGGAGCGATAGCCCAGCGGGTAGGGTGTCTACCTTGCACGCGCCGCCGGCTTATGCCAGCCCAGGTTCGATCCCTGGCATCCCATATGGTCCCCCGAGCACCGCCAGGAGTGATTCCTGAGTGCAGAGCCAGGAGTAACCCCTGAGTGTCACCGGGTGTGACCCAAAAAGGCAAAAAAAAAAAAAAAAAAAAAAAGGAAAAAAAAAAAAGAAATTGCGTGAAGATTGAAAGGTCTGACCATTTAATATTTTGTTTTAAGGGCAATTTGTAATGTAGCAACAGATACCTAATAAAATTTGTCATTGTTTTAATAAATATAGTGACTTTTAAAAAAATGAAAGTCTAATGAGTGTAGACATCTTAAGCAAGGAAGTTCAACTAATTTTGTATGTAAAAAAATAAGCAGATATTGTACAAGCAAAAGTAGAATTGTATAATATAGAAAGTTGTAAAACCTGCATGCTGTTTTTATATTCAAAATTATTATACAATACGCTAATAATGTCAGAAAATTTTAAACAAATGAATTAATTTAGGGCAGGAGGTTGGGCCCATTCAGCTGTTCTCTGGGCTTTGTCCTGGGTCTGTGTTCAGGGACCACCCCTAGTGCTACTAGGGGAGCACAACCGGTGGCACGGATTGAAGCAGGTTGGCTATAGGCAAAGCAAGCAGCAGATTAGTATCTAGAGCGAGGAATTAATTGCTTTAATGAGAAGCACTTGTGTTCCAGGAGATAGCAGACATAGATAAGAAAATGATGAGGGGCCAGAAGAAGCTTTCCTCGGCCTGTTGGTTGTTCGCTCCCTGGTCCCCAGCCCGCCGGAGTAATCCGAGTGCAGAGCCGGAGAAACCCCGGCGCCGGCCCAAAAGCAAAAAAAAAAAAAAAAAAAAGAAAAATGATGAAAGTTAATTTTAAAATGGCAGCTTTGTAAATCAATTTACAATGGTAGTAGTGAAGCAAAGTTGAAGGCTATTCTAGAGTCTTCACTGGGAATAAAGAGAGTCCGCACATAAAGTAGGAGACAAATGGCAAATAAAATATAACAAAAAATTTTATTCATTAGGGGAAATAACATAAATTAGAAATTAGAATGGATATTTTTATGGAGAGTTATGGTAAAAATTGAAACAAACTAAATATTCACATGGAAGACTGTTTCTAGGATATACCAGAGAAAAAGGACATATACTTTTTTTTTTTGCTTTTTTTTGGGTCACACCTGGCGATGCTCAGGGGTTTTCCTGACTCTGCACTCAGGAATTACTCCTGGCGGTGCTCAAGGGACCATATGGGATGCCAGGGATCGAACCCGGGCTGGCACAGGCCGGCCGCGTAAGGCAAACGCCCTACCGCTGGGCTATCGCTCCGGCCCCAAGGAATATACTTATATAATGACAGTTTAATTCCTTCATGCTTCATGTACATATGTACATATACCTATAATAGTATAGTCACTACTTACTTGCTTACATGTAAGAAATCACTGTGATTGCAAAAATATGGGGCACATAGGCACTGGTGAGTGTCCATGGTAAATTTAATGTAAGGTAGTTTCTGAACAGCCTGTAGGGATTAAAAAAGGCGAAAAAGTAGAGAAAATTTTATTGTTAATATTCTTATTTTGTCATTATTAAAGATATGGAGTGAGGGATTTTTGAGTAAGTTTGATGGAAAAAAAACAAGTATAGATTTTGTTAGTTAGGGACTGGTGCTGTAGCACAGTGAGCAGGGTAGTCGCCTTGCATGCAGCTGATCAGCTTCAGCCCCAAGCACCCTATATCATCCCCTAAAGTACTGCCAGAAGTGACCCCTGAATGGAGCGCCAGGAATACATCCTGAGAACTGCTAGGTGTGCCTCCCATACCAAAGAACAGGAAAAATCTTGTTAGTTAAATCAACTAGTCACAACTACCAGTGAAAGCAAAAAGGTAAAACAAGAGGCCAATCTTTAAGATGAAGAAGGAAGAATATCTATAAGTCATTCCCTGAGGGCAAAGCCAGAAGTAGCCCCTCAGCATCACTGAGTGTGACCCAAAAAAGGCAAAAATAATTGAGTAGGAAATATATAAATTGGTAAATATAAATATAAAATGTGAATTAAAAAAAAACTTAAGCTGTCCGTATCTTGCATTCAAACATTAAATGTATTTGGACTATTCCTTATGATATAATTATGCACAGTAAATGTGTTCAAAGATATTTTCTGGCTCTATAGACTAAATCACAAATTAGTACAGAGCAAAATCCAGTAGAATGACGTTTTGAAAATGAACTATAGCTCATTCACAAAATAGGATGAGCTATTCCACATTTAAGAAAACATTTTCATATATTGTACATTTACTGGGGGCCAATAACGCATAACGTTTCCATTTGACCTTATCACGTGCCAATGTAGCCCAATGGCATCTGATTGCTTCGGGAATATGAAGAGCCTCCAACCATTCATTCAGGGTTTTGACAAAGAAGTCTGACCATCTTGTAGGTGGGTGGCCACATGATCTTTTGATGTCCCGTCGGATCCAGCTGGTAATGACTCTAGTCAGCGGTTGTCTCCAAATCACATTACATGTCCAGCCCATCTGATTTTTGATGCCTTAGCAAAGGAGACAGCGTCCCTGAATCTGGAATAGCAATGGAGGTCGGAGCTCCAGATTCCTTCTTTCACTTGAGTGAGGCATGGTATTCCAAGCATAGATCTTTTGATTCCTCTTTGGAAGACCTGAATAGCATTCTCATCCTGCTTTCATAGGGTCCAGGTCTCTGAGGCGTATGTTAATGCAGGGAGAATGGTGGAGTCAAAGAGATGTGCCTGGAGCCGGAGGGTTTTGGTCCTTTTAGCTATTTCTTCGATGCTCTTGAAGGCATTCCATGCCGCTCTCTTCCTCCTGTGCAGCTCAGGTTTTAGGTCGTTCATCATGTTGACTTCTCGACCTAGGTACACATAACTGCTGCATTCAGAGATATTTGTTCCATTGAGAGTGAATGGGGCCTCTGGAACTAGTTCATTTTTCATGAGCATAGTTTTGTTGAGCTTTTATAGTATTATTCTTTTCAAATAAAAATGCAATCATTGCAGTATATTTGATTTAAAAAACTATCAAAATGGGTCTATATAAGACACAATAGCGGTCATGGAAAACAAATATATCTTTTGGATTTGTTTCATTTCATGTGAATTTGTAAAAAGTAACACAGTATCAACCAGGGTTCTGGAGTAAAAATGTATTAGAAGCTTTATACTTAGAGAGGTCACAAAATTGTGAGATACGTTATTGCAGAAATTATTACTGCCACTTGCCAGGACTTGTCCCTTGACTACAGATGTAACATGAGATATCAGTTAATTTAATGTTGCTTCCAACTGCTAATCAGGCCATGAGGGGAAAAACATTGTGTAACATCACATTTAAAATAACTCCCTCCCAATCATGATAGCCAAATGCCAGACCTTTGAAAAGGACAGATTATAGCACAAGCACATTTCACTTTTTCCCCTCAATTTTACATCCTTTAACATGCCAGGAAAAACTCATCTCAATGAAGCTTCCTGATCTTCTCTCCCATTAAAAAGGATTCAGGCCAGAGAGATAATGTGATGAGTAGGGTCATTGCTTGCATGAGTCCCACCAGGGCTTGATATCTGTTCTCACTAGGGGTGATTTCTAAGTGCAGAGCCAGGAACAATATCTGACCATTGTCAGGCTTAGCCCCCCAAAACAAATATAAGCAAGTAAACAAATAAATAAATGAATCAATAAATAGTTTCTTAGTGCTGGAGAGATTATACATATGGTAGGGTGCTTGCTTTGCATGCTGATAGATTTGATTCCTATATTGCACATGGTCCTGAGCACAGACTGAGGAGTAAGCCTTGAACATCCCAGAGTGTGTTCCACAAAAAAATATTTCTCTATTTCTAAGGACAATCTCTCAACTACCCTGTTTCACCTTTTATTCTCTCTTCTTCAAATATTCCTGTTAAATCAACATTTCTATTTTTATTAATTAATTGAATTTATAATTAATATTGACCACCAAACTTAGCATCAGAATCTTCCTTTGAATTTTTCCTTTAGCATTTATACACACAGGATAATAGTCTGAGTAATAAACAGTACATCTTAAAACCAATAGTCTTTCTAGAGATTAATCACTCTCTTGCACTCAAAACTAGGACACATAGAATTGTTTCAAAACAAATCAAAACAAACACTTGAATTCTGAATGCAGAACTGAGGCTTAGATTAGAGGTGGGAGCTAGAAGACTGAAAGGGTGAGTGAACCCTAATAAAATCGGGGGAGGGGATACAGATGCTGGGTTTGCGAATGAACTGTATTTTTGAAGAGGTACAAAACTATACCCCTAAAACCTATATCTTGCAAACCCAAGTTACTACAGTAAAAAAGTATTTTGTTTAGCATTGATTTGAAGGCACAATCTTTCATGTTTCTAGATCTCTGGACTAACAAAATAAAATATCACTATATCAAGTTAAGACTTATCTTTCTTTAATGGCTTAATTATATACTGGACATAATCCAAGCATTTTAATGCATTTATTTTTCTATATCAAGGACAATCAAAACTTAACCTTGAGGATGTTTAAAAGAATGATGACAATTAAAAAATAAAATGGTCTACTTTGATATTCTAAGCTTAATCTCCACATCATTTTCTCTCTATATTTTTATATATTTAAAAAAAAACTGAATTAATTTCCTAAAGAACATTTTTCTGGTAATGCCAGGCTAGAACTGAGCATTGAATGTATGCAAAAGGGATTTACATGATCATCCCTAAACATATGTAGGGCAAGACACAATGTGTAATAGGAGAGAGAGAGAGAGAGAGAGAGAGAGAGAGAGAGAGAGAGAGAGAGAGAGAGATGAGGGAAAAGCGCCTGCTATAGAGGCAGGCTGGGGGAAGGGGAGGGAATCTGTGGACATTGATGGTGTGGAATGTGCACTGGTGGAGCTATGGGTGCTGGAACACTGTATGACTGAAACCTAACCATGAACATCTTTGTAATTGTATATCCCATGGTGGTATTATAAAATAAAATTTAAAAAAACATTTTTGCTATTATTGTATGTTGTATTTTTGAAAGATAATTTTATTTAATAGTAGTTTACTTTATAAAATGATTAAATTTATTATTAGAAATTTGATTCTGTGAATTTATTATTTCCCTTTTTTGTAGGGATCTATAAAATTTGATAAAGTCTTCGATTTTCCTCTCTCTTGAGTCTATTGTTTATTTCCCCAGCAGGAGAAAAATAATTTTGCTCAGGAGTAGGTAGAAGGAATGCAAAATATATCCTATATTAAATGAGGAGCAATTTGAGAAGGTCATGTTGCTGAGATTTATAGAAAGATCTTTATTTCCAAAATTTGCAAAACAGATAAAAATTACATTTTTCGTAAAGCATCAGTAAAACAAAGTAATGCCAGTGAGAGTCAGGTGCCATTACATGGCTTATGTACATAAAATAAGAAGACAGGGGGACATAATATAAACAGATCAGACCCTCAAATTTGAGCGAATTTTGAAGTTCCAATTGTTTCTCTTGGTTGAGCCTGACTTTTTATTTATTCAATATATATTCAAATTATACTCTGTGCTCTTATCCTCTGTATTCTAATGGAAGACTACTACTGTTAGTAATTTTCTATGGTTATATTTGCATCCTCAGAAGTTCTACGTGATGCTCAGTAATATTTTCAAATATCCATGTGTCACCCAAAGATTAGAAATATAATTTCCTCCATCAGGAAAGTCATTATTCACACTGAAATGGAAGCCACAGGCAACTTGTGAAAAGTAAAAGGCATAAACCCTATTATTTTTATATAAAAACTTGCCATTTTAATTTAAAAAGATGAGAAGAGTATATACATTTGAAAGAAATGAAAAATTACTAGGTGGACTGTAAAGATAATACAGGAAGTAGGATCCGGCCTCCAGGTAGCCAAAGTGGGTTGGATCTCCACCACCACATACAAACTCCTGAGCACTGCTAGGAGAGACTCTTGAGCACAGAGCTAGGGAGTAAGGCCTGAACTCTACTGGGTTTTCCCTGGTCCCCTAAGCAAACATGAAAAATTACCATGTTACTAGGAAAACTTAGTTCCTGCAATAAGATGTGCAACAGAATAAATTTCTATAGTTAAAATGACTATGTAAAATACAACTGTAAGTAATTCCTTCAAACCTTGGTGGTTTCACTCAGTACATGTTTTAATCATATAATTCTGGAGGTGGGTAGGATGGTTGGTATAGCTGTTAAGTTAGATAATATCACAGGGGCGTGAAGAGAGAGAGGGGTGAGAGAGAGAGAGAGAGAGAGAGAGAGAGAGAGAGAGAGAGAGAGAGAGAGAGAGAGAGAGAGAGAGAGAGGACTCACCCTGCTTACAACTAATTCAGGTTTGATCTTTGGCACCACTTTTTGGTTTCCTGAATGCTACCAGGAGTTGATCTATGAGCACAGAGCAGGAGTAAGCCCTGACCACAAATGACTGCTGGCACATCCAATCTCCTTAAGAATAGCTTGCCTGGGGCCAGAGGCGATAGTCCAGTGGGTAAGGCATTTGCCTTGCAGGGAGCCAACCTGTGTTTGATCCCCAGTATCCCATATGGGCCCCAAGCACCACTAGGAATAATTTCTGAGTGCAGAGCCCGGAGTAATCCCTGAGCATTGCTGAGTGTGAGCCGAAAAATTTAAAAAAAAAAGCATAATAGTTTGCATGCATTAGTGCATAATACATATACAAATATGTATTAATTTTTATGAAGGAACGAATTAAATAGTATAGTCTAAGGGACTCAGGAGATTTCATAGAAATTTCATAGAAACCTAGATTGGGAATTTAATTGAAATTCCTATGAAAATTCCCAGTCTAGGTTTGAGTCTCAACACAGAAAAAAAAATCTAAAATCCTCTCTAGAAGACAGATAATATCTCAATTTATTGGTAAAACTCTAAATTTGCTATCTTAACAAATTAAGTCTGACTTTTCTGAATAATTTTTCAAATGAAAGATATTTTTTCTTTTCCTATGAAAAAAGCCTGTGCTGGATATAGAGAAAGTATAATCCTTTGTTTTAAAAAACAAAGTTCAATTTAAATGAATTAAAATTCAATATATTTTAAAACAAATGCACATAAATATCAGTTTTTCTCAAGGAAACAAGTATGTTGAACTAAAATACTAAAGAAAATATTCACATCTTCTATGCACACGGTCTGTGCCCTAGAGACTAAAAAATCTGATGAGGTGGAAATAACGATAGCCAACTCTGGTTTTTCCTTACTTGCATTATTTAAAAATAATCATGACATTTAAAAGCTTGAGCACACAGTAAATTTTAAATTATTTTTAAAAAAATATTTATTTATTTTTGTTTGTTTTCCGTCACATCTGGTTGTGTTTAGGATTTACTCCTGGCTCTGCTAGGGATTATTACCAGGAATCTCAGGGGATTGTATATGTTGCAGAGAATGGATCGAGGGTCTGTTCTGTGGGTGGCAAGCAGCTACCCGCTGTACTATCTCTGGCTAGTTGACAGTAATACATATTGATTTTGAAATCTTCACTGAAGGCAGTGACCAGGTCTTTTCATTCAGCTATAGACAGGGCTTATACCTGGATCTTTACATCACTCCTGATGGTCCTGGGGACTATATACATTAAACCCCTGTAACTGGACTCAGGTCCAGTTCAAGTCTTACATGTGACAGGGGGTTGGGAGATAGACAAGACTTTTATGCCTTTAAAAAGTATTTAACACTTATAAAACAACACTTATGAAAGTATCTCTAAGCCACTTTACACCAGGTAACTCACTGCCTAGAAATTACTGTGCAAGACCAGACCTACAGTTTTATAACGAGCCTCGCCTAGGTAGAACATTATTCTCAAGTTAGAACATACCAGCAATATTAAAGACCATCAAATGAGAACTTCGTGAAGGCACAGTGACTCAAAAATACCTTAAAGGCAATGATATAAACACATGAAAATCAAGACAGTAAGGGGAGAGACAGGGGACATTGTAAGAACAGTTAAGGTATGTTGGGTGACATGCCCTATTGAGCTCTAGATACCTGTTGCATTCAGCTTGTGTTAAGAGCTGCTCCCTACCTTTAGGGAATCTCCGGAGCAGAAATAATGGGAGTGTGTGAGCAGAATTGGATTGATTTCACAATTCAAGTATATATGTCAAGTATATCCTTATGATAAAGGCAAGTGGGGAGGGGGCTGCATGGCAGTGAACATTTGCCATTAGGCTATCACCTTTTGGAACCAGGAATAAAGACTTAATAAGACCCATTAACAACCAACAGACCCTGAGGAAGCTCTGTCTACCTTCCTCTGCCCAGCCCTTAACACCCATCAACCATCTATGACCCAGCAGGAGATTTCAGAGCATTCTAGCCCAAGAAGATAAATCAGTCCGGCTCGCTCTCCACCTTTGGAGCAGCCCACGTCATCCCTTGAGGGTGTTACTCTCTCTTTACCTTCCCCTTCCCCGTCCTAAAACATCCATAATAAAATCTGTTTTAGTCCACTGCTTGTCTACTCCTGAAAAATTCCTTTTCTGTGAGGAAGACAAGAACCCTGAGGAAACCCTGGGTAAGGCCTAGGGACTGAATTTCCTTTCCTGCAAAGAGCAATACCTCGCTCCAGCCTGAGTCCGTGGCACCCGAGAAATCTCCAGTTGAGGGGATCAACTCCCGTGCCTAGAGATCAAGCGGACATCAGGTGTAGGTTGACAATCACCTCGTAGAACTGATGGGGCTCAGGCCCATGCCATGCAGGGGTTCATCGCAGACTTTATCCATCCTAAGCCTGCCCAGTGGGTCCCGGGCATCAGAGGCAGCTGGAGAGAAAGTGACCATCTCTCTGCCTTTCTTTCTGCCTCACATAAGTCACCTGTTGGGGCCCACCTACATCATTTATTATGAATATTATTGCTTGCTCCAGTACAATGCTCTTTTTCCTCATGGGTCCCCATGTGGGACAGACATGTAATCATTCCAAGAGATATTGGCCATGAAGGATCAACCATAAGGTAATCAGTTCTGCTAGTCAAAGAGACATGCCAACGTACCTCCAGGCAAAGTGGCATGTCTCTGATTCTAAAGGTAGTACCAAAGTAAATTATTCTGATGGATTATGGACCTTAGGGGATCTGGAGTTTGCTGGAATCAGCTGGCTATATATTCATGGTATTAATGCCATCCTCTACAAATTATATTCTGAACAGCTTTTGGTTTTAAAATGCCACCCCTCTGCACTCTTCTAGTGAGATTCCAATCTCAGGGAGTCAGCTCTGGCATATCAGCATTTGTGAAGCTTGAGCCTAGAGTCCACCTGAAGATCTGCATTTCTATACGGTCATTCACCTGGCTTTGTCCTTAGCCCATCCTGGGCTGGCTGGAAGCCTTTGCTGGGCTTCTGACTATAAAATAAGAGAGAAGGAAGAAAAGGTGTTTTAGGGGCCCTTTTGGCTATCTGGACCTGCTAGACTCTCTGCCCTTTTGGATCTTTTCTGCCTGTTTGTGTCTAGGTATGTGGTAGCCGCCATCCTGGCCTAGGATTCTAAACCTACATGTGGCCTGGGTCTAGCTAGGAACTTAAAGTTTGGGTTTTTTCCTATCATTGGATTGTAATGCCGGAAGTGGTTGTGAATAAAAGCTTTTTTTTGAAATGTTGCTGGATTTGCTAGTCTCTATCTGATCACCTACCGAGGATTCCCTGGGGCCAAAGGGAACCTGTCCTGCTCCCGATATTGCTGGAGAACAAAGATGTTCTCCTACAAGGGTACAATGTATTTTGGGGGATTTTATAAAAGTCACAGAAGGGAAATAGATTGATAGCAACAATATACTCTTATTTTGTTTGTGTTTCATTGCTGTTGTTTTAGATTTCACCAGGTCTCTGAGGACCATATGAGTGCCAGGGATGAACTTGGGTCAGCTGCTTCAAGTCAAAAGCCCTACCTGCTGTATCAGTGCTCAGGTGCCAAATGGCAACATGTTGAGCATACTCCTGTGCTCAACATGCTACAACTTGCTTAATGAAACACAAAAGTAGTAGAGATCTGAGTCAAGTTACCTCTGTGGTCCGCTTCTGGTGAAGGCATTTTCCAGCTTTCATCAGCTTTTGTTTGTTTGCTTTATATGTCCTCAAACAGTGGGAAGAGTGAAAAGAAATATTTTTATGTAGACAATTTTCTTTGTGTAATTTAGACAGAAAGCAAGAAAGAGAACCAAGACCCTACTGAGACACAAATTTGAGGCAGTTAACAATACAAAGGTTTAATGGAAATGGTATTCAGGGACAAAAAGGAAATGGTCTCAGTTCAGAAATTTAAAGTAATTCTCCAGAAAATGTTCAGTTCTGTGAATAAAAGAATTCACTATCCATAAAACACTCACTTTGCATGAATTTTCAAAAATGTCCTGTTTGCTGTTTTAGCATTTTCGTGCTGTTTTCATGACAAGAGTTACCAAATGTTAGTTTTAGGACAGTGGGGATAACTAGAAGAGGTCTCTGAACAGGCATCTGTGGAAAAAATTAAGTTAGATGAAACTGGCTGCATATCATTGTACATATTTAAATGCTAATTTAAATGAAATAGCAATGTTCAGCCTTTTATGTAATTGCCTTAAAATAGAATTAGGTGGGACCCAAAAGATAATATAGCAGGCAGGAAGCTTGCCTTCAATATAGCAACCCAGGTTCACTCCCACATGGCCTCCAAGCATCAGATGGGCTCTGAGCATCACTAGGAATGATTCCTGAGTACAAAGCCAGGACTAAGCTTATGTCCTGGACATCACCAAGTGCATCTATTAAAAAGGGTTGTGGGGACATGAAGTGATAGTCCAGTGTTTAGGAAGTTTGTCTTGTACATGGTCAACCCAGTTTCATTCCCATCATTCCATATGGTCCCCTAAGCACTGCCAAGAGTAAATTCTGAGTGCAGAGCCAGGAGTAACCCCTGAGCATCACTGGATGTGACCCCCCCCCCAAAAATAGAGACATGCATTTTAAACTAGGAGTTATGTTTTGCTGGAGAAAGTACTGATATCATAAGCAAAGCTGAACTGATAATCTAACATTACCTGTACCAATAAGCTGATGTAGACTGTTTCCATGTTAATGCATTATAGTTGTAAGTTGACTTACTGCTGCAAAGATTACTCTGAGAGCAAATTTTACTTGATTTGCTACAATCTTGGGGTTGAATTAAGACAGCTATTTTGACCAATACTAGCTTATTCTTAAATACTAGCTTACTTCATTGCCACAATTATATAAGGTTTCTATTTCTATAGCAGGGTCAATATGATAACAAGATACAATCTTATTCATCTTTTATATTAAAAATGTTAATACAGTTCTTCACTGTTTTTGTATTTTGAAGAAAGATTAAGTGCATCTTCCCTTCCTAATTAAGACTTTGATAAGACCCATTTTCCATTTGCCCTCTTACTTAGATTTTCTTTGTTACCTCCCTATATAATATTTTATATTCATTATCTTCACTTTACAGTGTTCCTCATTGATGAAAATATTCCCTATTCAAATACCCTGAACAAAAAAAAATCTCAATTTTTTTCTTTTTGCTTTTTGGGTCACACCCGACATTGCTCAGGGGTTACTCCTGGCTCTTTGCTCAGGAATTACTCCTGACAGTGCTCGGGTACCATATGGAATGCCGGGCATTGAACCAGGGTTGGCTGCGTACAAGGCAAATGCCCTTCCAGCTGTGCTATCACTCTGGCTCCAACATCTTAATTTTTAATGAATTTTACATATAATAGTCCTTTTCTCCAAATTCAAAAAAAAAAACTTGTAAAAATACAGTTAAAAGTACATAGATTTTTTTTGCACTAATGCTATGACTAATTATTTGGTCACAGATTATGTCTTTTTATTTTTTAAAGACAGATTGTAAACATAATAACTTTAAAAGTAGGTAAACTAAGGCACCTCTTTAGTGGTATTGTGTGGCATAAACTTGTTTTTAAGATGTCAGAAAACTATAAGGATACAGGTAAAACTGCGTCACTTAAATCATTACTAAGTTTCTACATTGAGAAATTATCTAGTCAGTGTATAAAATTATCTAGTCAGTGTCTAATAATCATCAGAAATAATTAATTTTATTTTTATTTCTAATTTAATCTTGTTATTCATGAAGACAGAGGTTTTAAAAAGGCATTTACAAAAGTCTAAGATTTGATTTAAGAATTCTAAGAATGTAGTATTTGACTCCGAGTCTATACTCTTCACTATATTGAGATATTCTATTTTGCTGTTGGTTTTTGGGGGTGGATTACTTTGGTCTGTGCTTAGGGTTGAGTTGACTCCTGGGTATGCAGTTAGAGATCATGTTTGGCAGTGCTGGGACCATATGGGGTGCTAAGGATCAAACCCAGGTTGATTACATGCAAGGTAAGAAGTGTATCCTCTGTGCTAATCCTTGGACCATTATTGTGCTATTCTTTTTTTTTTTTGTTCTTTGAAACTAGAAAACTTTATTGAAAAGTAGAAGAGAAAGGAAAAGGAACTCTCCATTGGGGAGGAATTTAGTATAAGACAAAATTAACTATGGCTCATTTGTGGGGTTTGTAGGAATAAATGGATCTTGTGTTACAGAGATTGCAGGCAATTAAAGGGTTTTGTGTGTATGTGCCTTTTTATTGTGCTTATTGTGCTATTCTTATTACATATTTGGAATTAAAACAATTATGTTGATAGAAACTACCTAAAATCCTCTTTTAGTTCTAAATTAAAACTGAAAAAAGATTTTCTATTTTATTACATTGTCTAAGATTTACACATGAATATTACTAAAATGTTTCTGATTATATGGAGCATTTTATCTTAGTTATTTCTCCAAAAGTTTTTTCTTTTAATTGGTCTCAAATAGAATAACTGGTTTAATAATATTGAGCTAGTCTAAAAAAGATTCACTCTGAACAATATATAGTGCATAAATAACAAGTATTTTAACATGGTGTCACACCTATAGTAATTAGCAGAGCATATGTTGTAAGGTGACTCATCCATATTATGTGAAACTTCATATTATAAAATAGGAGAAGCTTTAAAATATCAAAATAATTTTATCATCTCTTATTTAAGTTTTCTGGGAAAGTATTAGTATGGGAAAATAATGAAATTAATAGCTTTTTAAAAAGCAGCTTTCTTTCTTCCTTCTTCCCTTCTTTCCTTCCTTCCTTTCCTTCCTCCTCCCTCCCTCCCTCCTTCTTTCCTTCCTTCCTTCCTTCCCTTTTCTTTCTTTCTTCTTTCTTTCTTTCTTTCTTTCTCTTTCTTTCTTTCTTTCTTTCTTTCTTTCTTTCTTTCTTTCTTTCTTTCTTTCTTTCTTTCTTTCTTTCTTTCTTTCTTTCTTCTTCTTTCTTTCTTTCTTTCTTTCTTTCTTTCTTTCTTTCTTTCTTTCTTTCTTTCTTTCTTCTTTCTTTCTTTCTTTCTTTCTTTCTTTCTTTCTTTCTTTCTTTCTTTCTTTCTTATTTTTGTCTGTGTGCCACATCTGGTGGTGCACAGGGACTTACTCCTGGCTCTGTGCTCAGGGATCACTCCTGATTAGGTCAAGGAACCATATGAGCTGCAGGTATCAAACCCATGTTCCTTCATGCAAGGCAATTGCCCTACTTGATGTACTGTAATGCCAGCCATCACTCAAGTTTCCTGTTCTCTTTAGCAAATATATACATTGTATAAGACATTATACCTCAAGTTCAATAAAAATCAACATCTATACACATATTTCATACTTTGTAATTAGTTTTTAAAAGATGAAAATGACAGATAGTGAAATATGATCTCCTTGCACCGGTATGCTAGATTAGCATTTTCATGCATTGCAAATATTTCCAACACTTTACCAAAGTCATATTTGAGGTTTAGCCAAGGTCATCTTCCAGTGGACAGGTGAAAAGCAATAATGAAATGGTTCAAGACCTTCTTGCTTCCATTTCTTCCAGAGTTCCAGAAAAAAATTATAAAATGGAGAGTGCTACTGAGAGCCTTTTTTGTCAAGGTTCATCATGGTCATCTTAACTCTTTGACCACTATTCTTGAACAAGAAGTCACTAGTTTAGCAATCTCCTTGAGTTAATGCACACTTATCTGGAAATACTTTACAAAGCCATTGCTGGAATTGTGTAATATCTAAAGAAATGATAAAGTGTACAGTAGTTTCATCAACACCCAGGATCCTTCCTTGTGGTCTAACAAGTCCTATCAATCCATGAAACCACTGGTATTATGGGTCAAAGAACTGATCCTTATAACAGCACTTGTTGATTTATGGCTCAAAAGAGGATAGCTCAAGATTTCTGAACCCTTGGTTTCTTCTTCACTCAAGGAACTTCACTCTTCACAGTTACACATGAAGATACATTTGAAAATAGTTTCCCTGTGGATGAGATGAACTTCAAGTACAATTTAATTCCAAACTATCGAGATCAAGCTGATATTTTAGAAGCCACCAGACTATGCAGTTTGGACATGGCTTGCCCATGGATCTAGAGTTACCCCACGGGATGATCACGCTCTTGTTTATGGGATATTCAAGGATACTTCTCAGTCAGACAATAGTATGGTGATGGAAGATGCATTGCCTGGAAAGTCCAATGCTGCCATTACTGGTGCACTTTGAACTTCAATAAAACTACAAGACCAACCCAACACTTTACCACTCCCTACTCTATAAAACCAGGAAGGGAGCAGGCACATTCTCAACCACAGATCATTCAATCACTTTTGTGGTGACCATCATCTCACCCTCCAAGCCGTCCAAAGATAGCAGGATTGGCAAAGGATCTGATTTGCCCTGCTTGGGACAAGATCCCTTCAGTACTGAGAAAAACAGCTGGCTAGAGCTTTCCTAAGTCTCCACATGAGCAAGACTATTTCTTCTATTCCTATATTTAACTGTGACAAAATGTAGCTTTATTTCTCTTATAATCTAAAATTAAAATAGTTTTTCAGTTAATCGCCCCCAAAAAAGAAAAAGAAATTCGAGAGCCTGTTATAATAATTTTAAGGAATGCATTTGAAGATAAAATCTCTAACACAATGGTGGAAGGAAATGTGCTCTTTTAGGTGGACTATATTCAGGATCTTCATTTCAGATTTATTCATTCAATGTAAGTAGCATGTATAATGTACAAATGAAATCAATGAGGTGTGGATTGGCAGAAGACAGCCAAAGCAATAATGTATGCATGGTGCCATTTCCGAAGTCTTCTTTGGCTTCTAAAATGCAATCTAATAACCATTCACATTTAAGAGAAAAGTGTCAGCACTTGAAAAGTAGGCAGAAAAAAAATTTTGTTATTTGTCTGTGACCAGATGAATTAGCCATACTGAGAATCATTTCTGGGAGCTAACTAGGTTATCGCTCATCTTCATTTGTCATTCTCTGATGGTGTTGTGACCTATTCAAAGACATCATGTAACTGTTATTTACTGCTTTGTAATAGATCACTCATGGGCTTAAGGGCTACATCAGAGGCTGTAAAACATGTCTGCGTCAGTGCCATCTGCTAATGGCATCATTTAACCCACCCTAATATTTGCACACTCCATCAATAGAGGGGAATGATTAAATAAATTCCTTTTGGTACAAAGACAATTACAAGCTCCTGGGTCAAACATACCTCATTAGTACATAGTCCCCAACCCTCCTCATAGACTAAATTAAACTGTGAATATGCTAAGGTGAAGGGCAAAGACAAAAGTCAAAATTGAAGGACACCTTTTTAGATCATATAACTATGCCTTATTACTTGTTTAAGGATCTGTTAAGGCAGAAATACATAGTGGGGTCAAAGTGAGATTAAGGCAATGTACCAAGAAGCAGGGAAAAATTCTCAAGCTACTGACTCTGACTTAGGAACTTTTCATTTCTTCCCTTCTGTTAGAGAATGTCCTCTTGAGAAAGTTCACTTTCCTCCTCTTTGTGTGCTTTAAAGAATAACATGTTATTGAAACATCAAAGAGAAGCAAGAATCTAGAAACTTTTTATTTTTCCTGTCCATTCCATATAGGACTTTGAAGTAGAAAGAAAGTTGGACTAGAGTGCCCTCTAATGTCCTATCCATGGGCTATAAAGTGCTGTCCAGCTTTCAGCCTTAGAAATATGAAACTGCGGTTTCTGAATTAAAAAAGAAAATTCCAATGAAGACTGAATGTGCTTATGAATGCTACTTGTTTTATTTTTTCATTTCTGAAAAAATTCAAAGCTGATTTGGATTAGATATGGTGTCATCTGTGTTGGAAAAGAACTATATAGAAGTATGTAACCAGAATCACATTACTTTCTCCCACATAATCTCATTTTTTTGAAATTTCTCTTTGTAATTAATAGGAAGCAACCAGTTTCTAACAGCTCACTTTAATGGTTTTGCTTGTCTTAAGGCTTTGTTTTCCAGAGAAGGTAAGTATCTTGCTGTTCTCAGATCCATGATAAAAATTCATGGAAATTCAGACTAAAAAAAAGTATGGCTTAGTAGTTAGTAGTATGTCTTACCAAACATCTACTCTCTGGTAATCATTCCAGAGTTATACTACCTTATTTTATGTATTAAAGTTATGACAGAAGGGGCCAAAGCAATAGTCCAGCAGGTAGGGTGTTTACCTTGCACATGGCCATTCCATGCTGGTCAGGTTCGATCCCCGGCATCCCATATGGTCCCCCCGAGCACTGCCAGGAGTAAGGCCTGAGTGCAGAGCCAGGAGAAACACCTGAGCATCTCCCGGTGGTTTGACCCCCCAAAAAAGTTATGACAGAAGCTATCAGTGTGTGTGGGGGAAATAAGTACTAATTATATTTATCATGTCATATATAAAACATTCACATTCTTGAAGCATCAATTTAAAGCAAATGGGGAGTGAGAAGTGAGAGAGAGAGAAAAAGAGAGAGAGAAGAGGTAAAGATCCCTCCATAGAGGCAGACTGAGGGATGGAGGAGGGAATCAGGGTACATTGGTGGTGGGAAATGGGCACTGGTGGAGGGATGGGTGCTGGAACACTATATGACTGAAACCCAAACATGAACATCTTTGTAATTGTATATCTCACCACGGTATAATAAAAACATTTAAAAAATAAAGCAAAGGGAAAAATCACAGATCACATGAGGAAATCATATTATTACATACTTTGCTGGATATTTAAGTATTCTAAATATTTGGTCTCATGAGGAATGAATGGACATGAATGATATCTCAATTTTACAGAGATGTAAGCTCCAGCAACTAAAACTAGTACACTTTAATGCTCTATTTCATTGTGCCAAGAAGAAAAGCAAGTTCTCTAGACCAAGAAATTGTTAAAGTAGATAGTCATAGAGGATAGGTATACTTTAAATGAAGAAAGGACGAAATGTTAGAAAAGAATGCAAGTCAGAAATGTATAAGCTACATGGATACTTCAATCAAATTAAGTTTAATTCAATGAATTATTATAATTCCACAGTAGATCATTTTAGCATATTACTAGCTAAGAATTATTGAGCTGATATGTTGATTAAAGCCTCTGTACAACTAAATACGTTAGTAGGAATTCAATTTTTCTGATAGTTCCTATTTTCTAATTGTCATGAAATTTACAACTTAATTATATATCCATGTCATGATGATGTAGGCAAAGTTCTCAAAAATCCCAATTTATTTCAAATTTAGACATGACTGAATTACCCTAACTTTGGTTACCATAATAACAGCATTTTAACTTACAGATACAAACAAATACTATCTGCTGGGTAAAACTTCTATCACACAGAAACAGGGAAAATGTTGAATTTAAGCTTATATAATAAGAAGTATATTTACACAAAATTGTGCAAATAATAAAACCTTACAAATTCCATTATCTGATCAATTTAATGTGTATTAATTGCATAAGATTGTAAGAAGAGGTGAAGACAAAGATATTTTTGCTAGTTTCATCCCCCCATATATTAATATGGTAAAGACAAGATTTTTTTTTAATTCCCCCATAGATGAATATGGTAAAGACAGGATTTTAGCTTACTTCTGCATCAATACTCAGGAATTTCTCTGCGTGGTCTTGGAGGACCATATGCAGTGCCATGGATCAACCTGGGTCAATAACATGTAAGACAAGCACTTTATCTACTATATTATTCCCTTGGCACAATAATGTCTTTTTTAATGAAAAAAATGGTTCTAGGCAAGTCCAGAGGGATAGTTCATTATGCAGGTATTGTCCTGCATATGTCTAATCCAGGTTCTGTTTCTGGCACCCTTTATGGTCCCCAAGCACCACTAGGATTGATCCCTAGGCACAGAGTCTGGTGTAATCCATGAGCACCATGAGATGTAGCCAATGCCCCCTTCCAACAAAACAAAACAAAACAAAACAAAACAAAACAAAACAGAAACCTGGTTCTTGGCAAATAATAAAAATCGTAATTTTCAAAGTAAAATACAGATCTTCAGGTGGTCGCTTTGGCTCAAGATTCACAAGGTCAGACCTGACTCCCTGAGATAAAATC
The DNA here is from genome assembly GCA_021461705.1 of Cryptotis parvus. Taxonomy (NCBI): domain Eukaryota; kingdom Metazoa; phylum Chordata; class Mammalia; order Eulipotyphla; family Soricidae; genus Cryptotis; species Cryptotis parvus. The sequence continues at coordinate 112,528 of JAJIBD010023536.1, read as the reverse complement.
TCCCTAGCAGAGTGGGGAGGGGCTGCATCTCTGAGCCAGAAAGCAGTTCAGAATGTAATTTTAGAAAATAGCATTAATACTTCTTACCATGAAAATACAGTCAGCTGATTCCAGATTCTAGATCCCACTAAGGGCCCAAATCCATCAGAAAAATTCACTTTGGCATCACCTTTAGAATCAGAGAAATGTCAGTTTGACCAGAGGCACACTGGCATGTCTCTTTGAACTAGAAGGACTGATTACATTATGGTTGGTCCAACATGGCCAAGTATTCTTGGAAATATCTACATGTCTGTCCCTTATGGGAACTCATGGAAGTAGGAAAAGTATTAAACTGGGGCAAGCAGGATACATAATAAGAATAGTTATGCCATATAAATTTATGAAATCATCAATGGATGAGTGTCCCCTTTCCCCACATCCACGCCAGCACTTGTTGTTCTTGCTCTTTTGAATATGTGCCAGTCTCTGTGGTGTAAAGTGGTATCTCATTGTAGTTTTGATTTGCATCTCTCTGATGATTAGTGATGATGAGCATTTTTTCATATGTTTTTTGGCCATTCGAATTTCTTCCTTGCTGAAGTTTCTGTTCATTTCTTCTCCCCATTTTTTGATGGGGTTGTTTGTTTTCTTCTTGTAAAAGTTCTACCAGTGCCTGATATATCCTGGATATTAACCCCTTATCAGATGGGTGTTGGGTGAATATTCTTTCCCATTCTGTGGACTGCTTTTGTATCTTAGTCACTGTTTCTCTTGGAGGTGCAGAAGCTTTTTAGTTTCATGTAGTCCCATATGCTTATCTTTTCTTCTAGTTGCTTTGTTAGTGATGTTTCACCTTTGAAGATGCCTTTTAGCTTCAATGTCGTGGGAGGGTTTTTTCCTATATTTTCTTTAATGTACTTTTATGGATTCAAGTCTGATATTGGGATCTTTAATCCATTTTGATCTGATTTTTGTGCATGGTGTTAGACACAGGTCCAAATTCATTTTTTTACATGTCGCTGCCCAGTTTTCCCAACACCACTTGTTGAAGAGGCTTTCCCTTACTCCATTTTAGACTCCATTGCACCTTTATCAAAGATTAAATGATCATGTGTTTGAGGTTGGGTGTCAGGATACTCTATTCTATTCCATAGGTCCACAGGTCTGTTTTTATTCCAATACCATGCTGTTTTAATTACTACTGCCTTGTAGTACAGTTTGAAGTTGGGAAAGGTGATGCCTCCCATCTTCTTTTTCCCGAGGATTGCTTTAGCTATCCTTGGGGGGTTTATTGTTCCATACAAATTTCAGGAGCGTTTGGTCAATTTCTTTGAAGAATGTCATCGGTATCCTCATAGGGACTGCATTGAATCTGTACAGAGCTCTAGGGAGTATTACCATTTTGACAATGTTGATTCTCCCCATCCATGAACAGGGAATGTGTTTCCATTTCCTTGTGTCCTCTTTTATCTCTTGGAGCAGTGTCTTGTAGTTTTCTTTGTACAGGTCCTTTACATACTTGGGTAAGTTGATTCCTAGGTATTTGATTTTCTGTGGCACAATTGTGAATGGAATAGTTTCCCTTAATATCCTTTTTCTCTCTTTCGTTATTTGTATATAGGGAAAGCCACTGACTTTTTGGGTGTTGATTTTGTATCCTGCCACTCTACTATATGCGTCTATTGTTTCTAGGAGTTTTTTGGTAGAGAGTTTAGGGTTCTCTATGTATAATATCATGTCATCTGCAAATAATGATAGCTTGACTTCTTCCTTGCCTATCTGGATGCCCTTGATGTCCTTTTTCTTCTCTGATTGCTATGGCAAGTACTTCCAGTACTATATTGAATAAAAGAGGTGAGAGGGGGCAACCTTGTCTTGTCCCCTGATCTCAGGAGGAAGGCTTTCAACTTTTCCCCAGGACTCATTCACCATATAAATACTAGGCTATATCTCAAATAACACTGAAGCCTAATACTTAAAGGAAAGTATTTAATAATCAGAACTTAGAATTAGAGAGGGAGGAAGAATCTCTTCTAGTCACAGAGACATATGCACAGGTATTGGTAGGGTGCATGGCAAACCTCACAGAAGCTAGCATTTTTCTTATTATTAAAACAGAAAAGTTCTTGTTCAGTTCTAAATTTAAAAAATGTTGACCCAGCCATACCACCCCTGGAAATATACCCTGGGAAGCCAAAACACACAGTGGAAACACCATCTGCACTTTTCTTTTCATAGCAGCACTATTCACAATAGCCAGAATCTGGAAACAACCAGTGAGCCCTAGAACTGATGACTGGATAAAGAAACTTTGGCACATCTACACAATGGAATACTATGCAGCTGTTAGGAAAAATAAAGTTATGAAATTTGCTTATAAATGGATGTGGCTTGGAGAGGATCATGTTGAGTGAAATTAGCCAAAAGGAAAAAGAAGATATAGAATGGCTGCACTTATTTGCATGGCATAAATATATATCACTTGTATCACTTGTATCATTTGTCTTCCCGCTGTTCATCAATTTTCTCGAGAGCAGGCACCAGTTACATCTTCATACATCTCTGCTGCAAGCAAGCAGCCCAAGGGCATCTGCTTGCTTCAGGGACAGGAAGAAGAGCCTCAAACTATTCCTTCACTTCGTGAGAATGAGGTTCATAATTGTTACTGGGTTTTGGCCTATAAAATAAATATTATGATACCAATATCCAAGGACAGGTGAAACATGGATCAGGAGGTCTTGTCAAAGGTGGAAATTACCACAAATATATGAGAATCAGAGGTTAGGTAAGACAGAGAAGGGAACAGTATGCTAATAATTGTCAAAAGTGCTAATACCAACCTAGAGTTCTAGCTTCTAGCATTAAATACAGGCAAAAAGATACACATGATAACCTCCAAGTGTATGTATTATGATCCACAATATGTAAGAGAAGGAAGAGAGAAAGAGAGAAAGAGAAAGAGAGAATAGAGATAAAGAACCTGTCATAGAGGCAGACTAGGAGATGGGGGAGGGAATTGGGGAACATTGGTGGTGGAAAATGGGCACTGTGGAGGGATGGGGGCTGGAACACTGTATGACCGAAACCCAAACATGAACTTTTTGTAATTGTATAGCTTGTTTGTATAATAAAATATTTTTAAAAAATGATAAAAAAATTATGAAATCAATAAAATTCTGTCCCATTGTGTCTGCTCCAGAGATTCCCTGAAGGCAGGGAGCAGGTCTTAGCATAAGCTAAACATAGCAGGAGCCTAAGGCTCAGTAAGGTGTGTCACCCAACACAGTTCTTTTGAAGCTTCTGCTGTATGTTCTACCAAAAGCCTATGCTCTAGTGCTCAAGGCTATTAGTCATGAAATAGTCCATTCCAGAAACAAACAACCCTTAGTTGAAATTTGAACTCACTCCTTTCTATAGAAGTAAACATAACATCAATGTAATAGCTTTAGATTCATCACTTTTTCTACTCCATTAACATGTTTTTTTTTATTTTACCTTTTCCCTCAGTTCCTCAAGAAACCCATACTGTGGAAAATCAGCACTTCTCATTCTCTTCCATTTATAACTATTCGAGTTGAGAGTAAAGTTATATTTCTAGAGCCCTTAAGTAAAAAAAAAAAATTCATGTTAATTATGAATTCAGTTTTTATATAAATCATATAATGAGGTTTAGTTACTTCTAATTACTTTTCTCCAGGAAAAGACCATTTGTTTCTCCTGTTGCAGTTATAGAAAACAGTGATTTCCCAAATTAATTTTCCTATACTTGGGGGAAAAACAAAACACAGAATATATGTGACATTACAACTCACTACTTTTTGACAACTTTTAAACATAAATTTTCCCTTAATTTATACTTATTTTCTTTTTATCATTCTGATTTTCTGGCTCTTTAAAACTTTGATACATTAATAACTGCCTCATACATGCCAATAATTTTTTATGGGGAGACACATCCAATGATGCTTGCACCTGATTTTGAACTAAGCAATCACTCCTCACATGACTTGGAGAACCATATGTAGTGCCAGACATCATGCTCTGTTGTCAACATCCTAGGCAGTGACCTACCATACTATCTCTCTGGCCCTCGTATACAACAATCTTTATGTCCAAGGCAAAATTCACTTTCTGTAAACTTTAGTATTTACTGTGTATATTAATTTTAAATTCAAACAGATGTTCTGAGGCGAAAAAGAAAGTACGGTGGTAAGATGCTTTTCTTGCTAGCTCATGCAACCAAGTTCCAATCCCAACACTCATATTGTGCCCCAAGCTTGTAAGGTATGATTCCTGAGCACAGAGCTCTATGACTCAAAGGTCTTGCCATTGCCCATTTCCCCCATTATCAATGGAAATAAAGGTGACATTCAAAAAATTAAATAGAAGGTTGTTAGTCGTGAATTCAGGGAAGAGCATATACTCTTGCCACAGATTCACTATTTGAACAGTCCCCTGTTTTTCTAATTTCCAAGTAGACAATAAATTATATTTATATAGTTTTATATTATATAATATAATAAATATAATAAATTATATTTATTGTGAAAGCAACTAAACCAACCATTAAAAAAAGTTGAGATTAAAAGAAACTGTTTCCTTTCATTTGTTATTCATATAACTAAGCACAAAAAAGAAAAATGATCTTTCCTTCTCAACATTGTCAGAGACAGAAACTGGGTTGGCTTTGTGCAAGGTAAGTGCCCTACCCACTGCACTATCTCTCTGGCCCATAGAAGTCTCATTTTAAAGAAACTTTTCTGTATTGCAAACTGTACTACTTGATGAGTATTAGTGCAACAATCTAGGAGAATAGTTAACTAAACTGAAATTCTACTAACCAGAAAACTTAAAATCTCTACCATTTTATAATTAATATCAACTGCTTCAAATTTCTTTAATATACTAAAAAAGCTAAGTCCTATACATACAACTATGGCTACCTTTGAATCACATAAAGTCCCAAGTTATTGTTTTCCTTAATAGACTATACAAATTTATTTTTTCTTGTAGAGATATGATTCACTAAACTTCAGATAGTGTGGATAATATCTTCAGTTATTTCCTTCAGTATCCAAATATAGTTCCATTATTCCGAGTACCTATTTGTCAAATATTTTAAATGAATTTTAATATGGAAATGAATTTTAATAGGAAACCACTTATAAGACAATGTTTTGGACAGAGTCAGAGAGATACATTGTTTGTAGTTTAAATAAATATGCGCTAAAAGCTCCTAAAGTTCTTTATTCTAATGGATTCAATGATGTTATATACCAAGAAAGTCCTTGTGTTATCTAAACAAAACACTTTTAAAGTTTTATTCATTAAAGAACTTTTAGCCTACTATGTTGTACCAATTCTTTGTATTATAAATATATATTTATCCCAATTGATTATTCTGACAAACATTTTCAATACTACTTGTGATAAAAGTGACAATCTTTTGTGAATTGAAGGTCAGCATCTTTGCTGAAGTTTTCAAACTCTCTAAGAAAAAATATAATCATGATGAGGACTGCACATTTCATTACAAACTTTAATATAAAAGCTAATAAAAATTAAAATAGCATTTTGTCTACTACCTTTCTTGGTGCAGCGTTAAATTATAACAGACAACACCTTGAAAGACAGGGTCAGTTCTTTCAAATTAAGTCTTTTTCCCATTCCTATTTGGATCATGATATACACTGATTTTTACTGCTTCTTGCTCTTTTTATCAAAAGTCTGGTGCTTCAAGGAAATTTTGATCACAAGCATCTATTCTTCCACTGTATTTGCCTTAGGCTGTGAATCCCAGTATGGGTATCGTTTGGATTTTACCCAAGAAGTTATTTTTCTACTAGTGGCAAAAAAATATCTTCTCAACCACAAAAAGTCAGAGTGCACTTGACAACAGGATCCATAGGAAATCATAGTGGAGACAATTTCTCTCTGAGTGCATATAGTCAGCACTGAAGACAGAGGCCTTTAAAAAAACCCAAAACTTCTGTTTTGCTAGTTGGATCTTTTATTTTATTTATTTATTTTGCTTTTCTGGGTCACATCAGGCAATGTTCAGAGATTATTCCAGACACTGCACTCAGAAATTGCTCCTAGTGGTGCTTGGGGACAACATGGTTTCTTGGGGATCAAACCCAGGTTAGCCACATGCAAGGCAAATGCCCTCCCTCTGTACTATCGCTCCAGTCCCTAGTAGGAACTTGTAAAATAATCAACTTTTCAGAAAATTCTAGTAAGTCCACCAAACTTCAGGTCCTGCTTGTCTTCTACACTACAACAACATATTTTTTATTAAAAATAAATATATAAAATATTTATTTACATAATTAACTCCAAAGTTCTATTTAATTAGTTTATAAGTTCAAAAGGATCACTTGAAAGCAGGAGTTGTCCAGAAAAAATATTTTATTTAGTAGGTATGATGTGCTTCAGTTCTAACAAAATTACTGCTGTCGATAATTGTAACACAGAAAAATATCAGAAGACAATTTCCAAATCTCGGGCTGCTTTCTATGTTCTATTACATTTAATTATTTGGGTTTTCCCACAATGGTCCTTCAGTTAGAGAATGGGAAAGCATATTTGACATGTTTTACTTCAGTCCTCTGAGTTAGTACATAGGACCCCATGAGTTCACTCCGTGCAGGACTAACAAACATGCTAGATGCCACAAAGACCACGTCCAGGAATACTCAGTCCCTAATGTTGAACTGGCCAAGTTGCCTGCACAAGGATGAAATGCTGCTCTAGCTGTGTTGTGCTAGAGACCACCAAGGCAACTCAGTGCCATAAAGGGCTTTTATGTGGAATTGCTTAGAGTGGCCTATGTGGTGTTGGTATTCAAAATTGGAGTCCAGGGGCTGGAGCGATAGCACAGTGGTCCCTAGCATTCATTAAGGCCCCTAGAGCATTTCCAGGAGTAACTCCTGAGTGAAGAGCCAGGAGTAACCCCTGAGCATTGCCGGGTGTGACCCAAAAAGCAAAAACAAACAAACAAACAAAATTGGATTTTAGTGCATGGAAAGAATGCTTTTCTGATCACTAAGCTAGATACCTAACCCTGGGCTACTTTATATCTTCAGAAAAAGAAGTTTATCCTCCACTCTAGGTAATTTCTATATACTTTATTAAAATTTTATGTTATACATGCTTTGGAGGGTTCATATTTGGTGAGTTTATATATGGTTGCTATATATCTTATATATGTAGGATATATATATAGGATATATATGTAGGATATATATGTCTAATATTAGACATATATCATACACATAATATATTTAAATTGTTTTAATATACCTTTTTATTATTACATGGCTGGGCATAATTTTATATTTAAAATATGTTTAAATATATAATTCTAATGTCATGAAAACTATACTTTAGATTAAGCAGCATAAAAAGTGACAGTGTTAGTCCTATTTGCAAAGATTTTTTTATGGAGAACAGATAAGACATATACTTCCATCACGAAAATATAATTTCTGAGGAAGTAGAGAATATTAGTATGAGAAATAAGAGCCATACTTATGTGTCACAAAGAATGAATCACAACAGGTGGAAATAAAATCAGTTGCAAAGGAACTTGTTCCATAATAGTCTGACAGGTAACTGATCATAGTGTAAACTGACATACAGAAAAAAATTGTAATGTTAAGTAAAGTGGAGGCCATGTGATTACATATACTTTAATAATGAAGACCACAGTCCAACTAAGTGGACTTAAAAGTATTACCTAGGAGGGACTGACAACTTTTAGTTTCACTAAGACACTAAAACATCTCAATGTTACTCTTCAAGGAATGTTATCCTGCAAAAAAATCAAAGTTTTAAATAAACAGTAATTGTATGGGAAAATGTATAGGTGAAGATAAACTACAGACAACTGTGATAGATGAAACTAATAGAAAAGGGAGGGATAGAGGGGGAATGGAAGGAGGAGAGAGAGAATTATGTGCCAAGAATCATAGCCTACTAGATCATGTGTATGTTTATAAAATATTATGGTTATTTAGCTGTATTTTCAGAGGTAACTGATGCATTGCACATGTAGACTAAACATTTCAAGTTACTTCAAACTCTTAGGGTCAGTAATTCCAGTCTGTCAAGAGCAACATTTACAGTCAAATGTTGAATTTTCATCATCCTAAGTTTTCTAAGTCTAGTGCAGAATGAATGCAGTGGGAAATAACCATTTGTTTCAATACTGCACCATGAACTGGGACTAACAAGCCTCTTAATCTAGTGATAAGTGAAGGAGATTTATTCAGTAGACTGTAATTGGACTCAGATTAGTTTTGGTGAGTATTTACCCCACAAGACATAGGTAGCTTCCTCATAAACTCAATTGATGATGCTGATGGGGCAGCCAATTTAAGTGTTGTATTGATCTTTGCCTTAATGTGGCTTCCAAAAAGAGAAACTTATGTGTTTTAAATAATGGATAATAAAGCAAACTCCTACTCATCCATTTCCTTGATGAACAAGTTGACTCAAGTTGCTGAAAATGGAGAATAGCTAAAAACAAATACATAGTTTGTGGAAATAAAAAATAATATTATTGTGTTTCAACCAGTCTTTCTAAAGAATAATATCGAATAAATTTCACTCTGATCCAAGTATTTTAAGGTCAAATCAGATAGTTTCTAAAACAAAGTCTTTTAAACTAGACCTTTTGGACAATCGCAGTCTACATAATTGATTATAATTTCAGCATTTAAGAACTACATGCTCTGAATCTCCCATTTTCTCTACTTCTCTTCTCTTTTCATTCTTTATCTCTTATACTAGTGCTTTGAAGAGAGGAATTAGTCTTATATGGTTAGTGCTATGTTTATCCATCCAGGTTTACATGTTCATCCTCATGGAGGAATCTATATATCTATACTGTAGATCTTGTGAGAAATAATTGTTCTACCTCCACAATGAAATAGTAAAAGATAAAACATGCACACTTTCAAGAACTATTTAGAGCCTGTATCCTACTCCTTAAGTAACAAGCAAATCTAGAGTTTTTGTTTTTCTGAACTTTTTTTAACGTGGCACTCTGTTGGAGGACATGTTTAGCTAATCTGGGAGTTTTGTTGTTTTGCTTACTCCCATCTTAATCTTATTTAAGCCAATGTTCATTCTAATGAGATCTCTCTTTATGTAAACATTGCTAGAGGGTGTGGCAGTTACAGAAGTCACCTTGATTGAATAACTTCTGACTTACACATCTACTGAGATGTTTTCTAGATTGGGCACAGCTCCTCTTTATACCCACTGCACCCAACGTGGGACAGTTAGAATTTACCAGGAGACTACCACCCTGGCTACGCTGAGACTAAAGGAAGACTATAGGAAGGATCATACTAGTTTGCTCTAAGCAGGCGAGTATGACCCTTTCAGTACATGAGAACAAGATACTCAGAATCACACTGGTGCAGATAATAATAAGGACCTTGTGGGTACACCATCTATATTGCATGAAGCTCATGAAGTTAAGATGTATTACTTTATATCAGCCCCCCTCTCTCCAGTGTTTTACATAAGAGATAATCTCGGGATTAGTCCTTGGTGTAACCTTTGTTTATACCTGCAATAGGGTGTGGCACTACACTCTGTTTAGGGTTCTTTGTTGGCATGACAACCTCCCGATTGGATTACTTTGGTGTATATAAGGGGCTGACTTGAGGCCCCTTCACCTTTTCTTTGGTTCCTCAGCCTTCAGCTTTTGGCTCCTGCGACTTTTGGCTTTTGGCTTTGGCCTTTGCTCTTGGCCTTTTGCTCCTTCTGGGAGGGACTCAGCTCGGGTGAGATCCTCTCTTTGGTGGGAGACTTAGGCTCTTTTGTATGGTCTAAGTTCGGACCAGAGCTAGAGTTTGTTCATTATATTGGAGTGCTGTGGAAGGGCTTTTGTACTATTAAAAGCCATTTTGGAACTACACCGGACTCGTGAGTTTTCATCTTTCTCCCGGCGCCCTCGGAGGTAGAAGACAACCTCTGTCCTGACACTGTCGGGGACCCGGCGGCGTTCCCGATATCACTCCTCTGATTTCATTTCCTTCTTCTGTTCCTCCCCCATCTACTAATGGTTAGTCCCCTAGCACATTATCTTTATTACCATAAAACAAGTAAAAAATACAAGTATCTATCTTGGAATGAAATACTGTTACTTCTTAGTGTGTTATGTACTGAAAACCCCCTCTTGAAAAGGTAGTCTTAAAAAAGTTTTCATAAGATAAAAGAAATGTGAAGAATCCAATGGAGAAATGTCTTCTGATAATGACAGGAAAGACAATAACCAATATTTTGTGAGCTACTGTCACTGTATCACTGTCTTTCCGTTGTTCATTGATTTGCTCGAGCGGGCACCAGTAACATCTCCATATGTCCTGTCTCATGCTAGCAGAGCCCAAGGGCATCTGCTTGCTCCAGGAACATAAAGAACCTCAAACCATTCCATCAGGTCATGGGAATGAGGTCTATAATTTTTACTGGTATTTGACATATCAAATACAACACGGGTAGCATGCCAGGCTCTGCCGTGCAGGTAGCATACTCTTGCAGTCTTTGTGAGCTACATTTTATCAAAATCTCCACTGAGAGAATAATATGCATTCATTTCCACTAGCAGTAAGAGCAAATGATATAATACATGTTTTCTAATTTTTGTAGAAGATTCTCCTGTTTCAAATCACTTGATCACTTGATCAACTAATTCATGTTTCAATAGCTTCAAAAATGTTTTATCAGGGCTGGAGCAATAGCACAGTGGGTAGGATACTTGCCTTGCATGCTGCACACCTGGGCAGTAAAAAATTGACTACAATAACTAAAAATCTCCATATTACAAAATAAATCACTGTGAATGCAACCTGCAAAGTAAGAAAACATATTTAAAAATAATACAGGGCCGGAGCGATAGCACAGTGGGTAGGGTGTTTGCCTTGCACGCAGCTGGCCCATGCCGCCCGGGTTCGATCCTCGGCATCCCATATGGTCCACCGAGCACCGCCAGGAGTAATTCCTGAGTGCAGAGCCAGGAGAAACCCCTGAGCTTTGCCGGATGTGACCCAAAAAGCAAAAATAAATAAATAAATAAAAAAAAAAAAAAAAAAAAATGATACAATATGTACGTAACTAAACAAATAATGGATTAAAATGCACTGAGAATAAAAATAGACACTTATTCAAAGAATTCAGGTAGTTAAATAGATATGGGGAAATGTATTAAAAACTATTTCATTTTGTTAATGAAACAAAGGCAAAAATGAGATATCACCTCATACTTGTGAGATTAGCTAACATCTAAAAGATAAAAAGCAACAAAAGCTTAAAAGGTTGTGTAGTAAAGGGTACCCTTTGTAATTTGTTGGTGGGTCCATGAATTGGTGTACTGGTTTGGAAAACACTAAGATTTCTCTGAAAATTATGATAAATAGTTATCCAATATTATATATTTATCCAAAGGGTATAAAAATTCTGTTACATATTTATTACAGCATAATTCACAAAAGTCAAGAGATGGAAACTAACTAAACTCCTACATACAGATGAGTAGATAATGAAAATACAGGACAGTAAGTGTATGTGTGTACACAATGTAATACCTAAAATCCAATTTAATCCTACAATTAATTTTCATGCATTTCCCTTCCTTTATTTTTTTAAACATAAAAATTCCTTTATGAAAACATCTTTGCTAAGACATGTTTAAGATCACTGGTTAACTTAATTATTCAGAGGTATTTTCTACAAAAATAATCATACCAGAGTCAAGTATATCTGACCAAATATGTACAACAAATATATGGAACATTTATGTTGGGTTCTAAGCAGCTAGTATTTTGGGCACTGTTCTCAGGGCACTGGAGCTTCTGGATGTTCAAGAGGTTACACCCAGGTAAAAGACATCTGGGTTTATCCAATGGGAGACTGGCAGGCAAGTGATTTACATGGGAGATGAGTCAGGATATGCCTGGTCTTCTGATCACAGGAATATGTAAATCAGTGGCTGTTACCTTGCAAATGCTAAATCAGTGATTGTTATCTGTTGCAATGGCCCAGGATACTACATGACATGTGCTTGTAACCCTCCACCCAAAAATTGTATGAAAGACTTAAACTGTGCTCGGTAAAATGTGATTGCTTTCCAGGAAACCCCCCCACCCACCCTCCCCGCTGTGTTGGTGTCCTTCTTTTCCTTTCTGCTACAGAGGAAAGACAGATGCTTCTTTCCCAGTCCTTCCCTCTCCTTTCGCAGGGATGACGTCAGACAAGATCCAGGTCTCCCTCATTTGAGCGGGGGATCACTGGCGAGGCCTCCCACCCCCCAACACACTTATCTAAGCAACATTGTTTAGGTGTCTATTGTAGGAATCCTTGTTTACATACTACACTTATATCAATAATAAAAGACAAAGTCCAATTAAAAAAAAACCCTAAATAAAAAAGAGGCCTGAGAAATAATACAATACTTGCAATCATACTTCTATAGTATACAATATAATAATAGTACAGAAATAGTACAATAATTATGCTTGCTTAATGCAGCCAACCAAATTTTAGTCCCTGCTATTCCATATGGTACCCAGAGTCCACCAGGAGTGAACCCCTGAGCACCATTGAGTACAGCCACCAGACAAAATAATAATAAATTTAAGCTGTTTAACAGAGACTATGACTAAACAACATTGCAACAGTGATGGGAAAATATTTTAAAATATTTAACGTATTGTAGTAAAGCAAATATTATGGGATACCAAGCTATTTAAAAAGTCATAGAAAATGAAAGTGCATCTAGTTCACAGTCAATCAACTGTATCTTGGTAGCTACTTATATTTCTGTGAGCCTACCCTTATATAATTGAGAAGAAGACCCAAATTGTACTCTAGAGTGCTATCTAAAAACAATATAGTGTAAAGTAACATTTAATCTTCACTTTTTCTGCAATATAACATTCATTTCCCTAATGACCATGAAACTTTGAATAGAGAGAAAACCATTTCTAAAAAACATTAAAATATATAAATATATAAATTAATTAAATATTCTATGGTTTTTTATTGAAAAATCAAAAATTTGTATGCTGAACCAGAGACTCTCAGACATGGGGCAGAGCTGCTACTTGCTCTCCCTGTGCTTAGTCGCTCATGAGGTGCCTGGGAGGTATGGCGGTTTCTAGCCCTGGCCTGCCACCCCAGCAGAGCCTCACAACAAGCCAGACGACACCCACCTACTCCATGGGGGCCCGCCATTTTCCACATCTGGACTTCCCTCTCGTCACAACTACACACAGCAGACCAGACTATCACAGCACAGTTCATCAATAAATGCTTTATTTAGAGGTGACTACAAGAGTATGCCACCCGCACGGCAAGCCTGGCAAGCTGCTTGTGTAGTATTTGATATGCCAAATACCAGTAACATTTATATTAGGTTATTCCCATAACCTAATATAATGGTTTGAGGCTCTTTATGTTCCTGGAGCAAGCGGATGCCTTTGGGTTCTACTAGCATGAGACAGGACATATGGAGATATTACTGGTGCCCGCTCTAGCAAATAGATGATTAACGGAAGATAGTGATAGTGACAGTGATGGTTTTTGATGCACATGTCCATTATATTTACAACCTTGTGAAATCAAAGTCAACTTTCTGTAACAACCTTGATAGAGAAACATTAATTGATGTCAACAATTGTTCATGGACAAGAAAAATAATGAAAGTGAGAAAGGAAGAGGAAGACGATTTATCAACCCATATATGATTTCTATTATTTTATGGCGATCTAATTCTCTCTTTCCCACCTAATTTATACTTTACTAGCTTTGGGCTTAGGATAAGGAACTTCACTTAGTTAATTTTACTTCTTCAGCTTTCTATAGCATTTTCAAATTGCTCATTGAATTCTTCACATTCTAAATCTCAACTTCCTTGCTTAAAGCTTAATATTTGTCTCCTTTTTAATGCTTTTTGTGAGCTCATATATTTGTTTTTTTTCTTGAGTTTGGGGCCATCTCTTTGGTTAGTATATCCAATTTCTATTGTATCAATATTGCCTGCCTTTCTGAATTTTTCCTATCTCATTCTCTTGTTTGCTACAGCTATATTGTACTCTAATAAAAGAGCTATATCTTCCATGCCAATGAAGTTAAATTCTGAAGCCTTGTATGCCTGTGGTGACATCTCTTTAGGTCTCAGGTTGCCATTTATTGAATCTTTTAGTTTTCCCATTTGCAACTTTAAAAGTCTGTATTGTCATTTATTTTCTAAATCTATATGGATTGGTGACTTATAGAATTAAACCGGGCACATCTCTTCGACCCCACCGTTCTCCCTGCATTAACATATGCCTCAGAGACCTGGGCCATATGAAAGCAGGATGAGAACACTATTCGGGTCTCCCAAAGAGGAATCAAAAGAGCTATGCTTGGAATGTCACGCCTCACTCAAGTGAGACAAGGAATCCGGAGTTCTGACCTCCATTGCCCTTCCAGGGTCAGGGACGCTGTCTTGTTTGCCAAGGCATTGAAAATCAGATGGGCTGGACATGTAATGCAATTTAGAGATGACCGCTGGACTAGAGCCTTTACCAACTGGATCCCACAGGACGTCAAAGATCATATGGCCTCCCACCTACAAGATGATCAGACTTCTTCGTCAAGACCCTGAATGAACGGTTTGAGGCTTTTCATATTCCTAAGGCAAGCAGATGCCATTGGGCTACACTGGCACATGATAGGGCCAAATGGAAACATTATTGGTGCCCACTCAAGCAAATTGATGAAAAACGGGATGCCAAGTGATCAAGTGATCAAATGAAGAATTAAGCAGCTATTATTGTTTCAGTAGCATTTCTATTTATTAGATTTTGTTCTATTTGATTAGGTTCTGTTTGTTTTTTGATGTAACAATCACCATCACAAACAGATTTTGTGTTATCAGTTGCTTTGTCAATATAGTTGAGAGTGGATAGATTGAAAATGTGCTGAGGAATTTAACAGCAGAGATCATGGGGAGAGAGTGAAGATACTATTTCTCAAGAGTTTTTTTCTCTTGAGTGCTTGCCAGTGTCCAACCTTTGATGCAACACCACAATTCTTCTGTATGGTCATCCTGGACTTGAGACATTTCACACTCTCCTGTTTCATGTGTTTCATTGTTCTATTCTCTTTCCTAGGCACCATGGCTGGTCTGTCAGCCTTTCCATTTGGGTCCCTTCTACAGGATACCAACCTGCTATATGTCTTTCCCCTTATATTCTGCTTAAATATGAGCCTTTTATACATCTTCTTTACAAAAAATATGCAACATTTTCTAAGATGCAGGGTTTACCTCAACTCAAACTAGGCTCTTTCTCAGTTTCCAGGTTCTTTAGGTTAATTTTTTTGTTCCTCTTGGGAGCAAGGGAAGGAACCTCTTCTGCTTACCTTCTTGTCCTGGAACTATCTGTAATTCACATCCCATAAGTCTGCAGTTGCCATCAGACCTTCAATTAAAATAGGAAAAGACCTTTTCAAGGTTACTGATTATCTCTAAGCCTCTAGTAGGCCTTCGATTTACTGATACATTCTTCCTCAAGTTGATAATTTTATATTTAATGTAAGGTAGAAACCTTTTGTTTTCCTTAGTTCTCCATTATTCACTGTCAGTATTTTCTCTCCTTTCTCTCAAGCATAGAAGCATGACATCCTTTTGCCAGAGTCAGTGACAAATGTATCTTACATTTGGGATTTGGTGAGATGAAAAAAATGTTAATACTAAAAATGTACCTCAGAACATCCCTGGTGTCTGTTATTTTATGCTCTCTGGAAAAAATGTTCCCCCATTATTTTTTCCTTGCCTTTTTCATAGTCATGTAGCTCTGTTCTACAGCTCTATACTTATATAGGAATCATGTTATCTTTAAACTAAAAAAATATTTTAATTACTTTTATTTTATTTTAAATTTTTTAATTAAAATCATGTTATTTTTAATTATCACTGGGGTTATTAAGAAAACTGCCCCAAACAGAAAGTGCTCAAGCTTCATTATGTTTGAGAAAACTTTGTCTTGAAAATATACAAACTTTTAATAGGTTTTAACAGAGGTATAGTTTTTTTTTAATCTCTCAAGGTAGATATTGTGAAATATATTGTAAAGCGTGTTTACTCAGTGTTATCATTTCAGTAATTTAGTAATAATTCATGGGGCACCTGCTTTAGAATACACTATGTTAAGTGATAGGAACAGATAATTAAAAAGCTATGGTGCTTACCCTCGATGATATCACAGTCTAGCAGACCGTGCAAGAGAATATACACCATAGTGATTGGTGTTTTAGTATTCTCCTTCACATAAAAACTGCATATAAGGCAAATTTGTGCAGTCACTGAATAAATCAGAGTCTTCGAGGCTTAAATTCAGCTTTATTATTTTTGTAATTCTGAAAAGTATAGATATCGTGGGTCAAAAAAGCACTTTTTTTAAATATTAACTTTTGCCAGTAATTTATACCAAATTACACATGATTAAATATTTCAAATCATATTTGCAAAACAGTATGTTGCTTTAAAATGTTTACTTTGCTCCTTTTCTTCTTTCTAATGAATTAACATTATTCTCTTTATTAATTTGTTTTTCTAAGGATGATCATTAGAAAATGACATTATTTTTATATCGTGTAGTAAACTCAATGTGCTTATTTCTACAAGGAGATTAACTAATATCATAAGCTTAGCAGTACACAAACACATCTGCTGACAAAATTAATTTTCTATAAAAATAAAATGAAGGAGGTACTAGTTTCAGATATGTGAACTAAAGTAATTTTTTCTGGATATTAGTCAGCCTGAGTGTTTGCCCAGATTATTCTTAATCTAGATTGGCCACAGGCAAGGCAAGCAGCCTACCCACTATACTACTGCTCCATCCCCTTGAATGAATATTTTTGTGTTTTCTCAAAGAAAATTTTTTAATTTTATTTTTTGTTTTTTGGATCTCACCCAGCAGTGCTCAGTGGTTTCTCATGGCTCTGCACTCAGGAATTATTGCTGGTGGTGCTTGAGGGATCAGATGGGGTGCTGGAGATCAAACTTGGGTCAGCCACGTGCAAGGCAAATGCCCTACCTGCTGTGCTATCACTCCAGTCCCAAATGTCTCACGTTTTGGGGATAGATGCCAAGAAGTACTATCTGGGATTTCTTTTCCCTTTTATTTTTTGCTAGTGGTTGGACTAGACTGTTCTCCCCCCCCCAACCCCCAACAGTGGATGAGGGATGAGGGGTCCTTTTTTCACCACAACCCTACCAACATGGACTTTTTAGATATTTAGCACTGTATCCTTCTCACCCTACAGATGTGGCTGCAGTGCCCGACTGTGTCAGCAGGTAGCAGACAAGAGACAGGCTTGTCTACACCCAGGGCTCTGCCCTATGGGCCCTGGATGGTTGATGGTCTGACATAGAAAAGGATTGGGCCCCCAGGGATGAACCCAGAACCACGACAGAGCCTGACAAGCTACCAGTGGTGTCTTCAATATGCCCAAAACAGTAACAATAATGGACCCCATTCCCAACAAATGGAGGCGCTACTGGTGCCCACTTGAGCAAATCGATGAATAATGGGAAGACAAATGATACAAGTGATACTCTAAGAGAAATGAGTGGTTTTCAGTTTAATTATTAGTAAATGGGACAATGTAGTATTACTATAAAGACAAAAACTAATTTTTCAGGGTCATTTTTATTATAAACATGAGCATAATTGTATACAAATAACAATTTCAAAACAAAATTAGAATATAATTGACAATAAACCCATATACTTATAAGTTAGTATAGTTTTCAGTGAAATTTAACTCATGAGTTAGTATAGTTTTTCAGTGAGATTCACAGCCACCTAGGTTGGTACAAAAACATAGAAAAACAATGTAGGTGAGGATATATTAAAAAAATCTACTGGTGACTGTCATTCTAGAGAATTCTAGAGTTGCTAAAAGGATTAGAGCTTTTGTTTGTTTTTTATTATTTTGCTCTTTTGGGACACACCCAGCAATGCTCAGGGGTACCCCTGGCTATGAAATCGGAATTACTCTTGATAGTGCTTGTGGGCACTTACGGGATTCCAGATATTGAACCAGGTCAGGCTTGTGCAAGGCAAATGCCCTACCTATTGTATTATTGCTACAGCCCCAGAATTAGAGTTTTTAAAAATAAGCAAATCAACAAAAAGCATAAAAGAGTTTGTTTTATATAATATAGGAAGATGTTTGAAGATATCTATATCTAATGACTCAACTTAGTACAGGATTCTATTGAAATAATTATATTATATATATATATATATATATATATATATATATATATATATATATATATATATATATATAAAGCGGCATAGGGCTTGGGCTCTTGGGTACCTGTGAGCTAAAATCTTAGTAACACCAGGAGCCAGAGTGGTAGTCCAGTGGGTAGGGCATTTTCCTTGCACTTTCGGCGACCGGTTTGATCCCGGCTCGCCAGGAGTAATTCCTGAGTGAAGATTAGGAGAAAACCCTGAGCATTGCTGGATGTGATCCAAAAAAAAAAAAAAAAAACCAAAACAAAATCCCCAAAATAAAAATAATAAACTTACTAACAACAGCTGCACCCCGTGGCCTCAGTGGTCTAAGCTTGTACACCTCAAGGTCCCTAGAAACTCAGAACAAGGACTGGGGAGAGCTTAAGAAGACGGTCACTTGGTGCGTTACGCCATGGGGTGGAAATGCACCAGCTCCCAGCTGACTCTGAGTGATGGTCCCCTTCCTCTGGAATGCAGATCCCTCCGCAGCTCCCAAGGCCGAGGGTAGGACAGGAATGAGGACCATCCCTCCGTCCCCCTTCAGGGTCAGTTGTGGCAAGGGGACCAGCACGATGCTAGACCCTCAAGTAAGTAAGTAAGTAAATAAATAAGTAAATAAATAAATAAATAAATGAATAAATATGTGTGTGTGAATTTCTGTTTATAGAGTAGTGAACTGGAGAGATGGTACAGAGGGTAAGTCGTTTGCTCTGAAGAAGAATGACCTGAAGTAAATTTCTGCAAACTGCAATATGATCCCCTCATCACCACCAGGAGTGATACCTGAGCACTATCAGGAGTGTTTCTTGAACAGAGCCAGGAGTAATCCCTAAACACAGTCATGTGTGGTACCCAAATCAATTAACTAGAAGAATTATAATAGGAAAATTATATCATTAATTTTAAATTATTCTGTGTACACTGAGAATCAAAATTATGATGATTGTATCCAAACACTTTTAAAGTTCTATTAATAAAATGTAAAGTAATCCAATATTGGTAGAAATCACCCAGTCCCAATGGGGCCCTAACTCTCCACTCACTCTCTGGTAGGGAGAGATGAAACAAAGGCCCCAAAGCCTCAAAATGCTTCTCATGTCAGACCTTTGCTTGAAGGACTCTTAAATGCCTGATGCTGAAACCATGGAGGTAGGGAGAAGGTTGGATTCCCCCTTTTCAATAAAATTATTGATTACTTAAAAACTAAGTGAAATAATATACAAATAATAATGTTGTGATTATAACTCTGAAATATTTGTAAGCATAGTTGGTGCACGATGGAAATATCTCTGAATTAATTTTTTTTTTTTTTTTTTTGCTTTTTAGGTCACACCTGACAATGCTCAGCATTATTCCTGGCTCTTTGCTCAGGAATATTTCCTGGCGGTACTCAGAGGACCATATGGGATGCCGGGGATCGGGTTGGCTGCATGCAAGGCAAACGTCCTACCCACTGGACTATCGCTCTGGCCCTCTGAATTAAATTTCTGTCTTAAGTTTATACTACATTTATTTTATCTTAATAAACAATGTTGATTTTTATGAGGAACAGTACACTAATATTTTAGTAACTGAAGTTTTAATTATAAACTTTACATTGGACTTTTTAATATAAGGAAAAATAAACAAGTGGGAAAGTTTAGAAGGTAGCAATTAAAGTATAAAGTATTTTAACTGTTTGCATAAAATTGGAAAATGATTATTTGATCTGCATCTATTTAAGCACCACTTTGTGCACTCCTTCTAACATCTGCATCAAGGTTGTGACGCACTGTGAGATGCTGGAGTCTGACCCAAAATAAGTAGCAGAAATAAAGAGCCATAGTTCCCATTGTTTGCAGGAATTACATTTTTAATCCTGTATTAATATATAGTCAGTTGTTTGAATATATATACTTATACAAGTATATGTTTCATCAGTAAATGCTCGAGATGAGAGCCTTCTAGTGATAGTATACCACCTACGGCAGAGCCTGGGAAGCTACCCGTGTTTTATTTGTTATGCCAAAAACTAGCAACAATTATGGACCTCAATTCCTTGACCTGAAGAATGGTTTGAGGCTCTTCCTGTCCCTGGAGCAAGCAGATGCCCTTGGGCTACACTTGCTTGCGACAGGACTTATGGAGATGTTACTGGTGCCCACTCGAGCAAATCGATGAACTACAGGAAGACAGTGACAGACAGTGATACATATACATATGTATGTATAGTGTATGTAATATAGTGATATGATATATAATGCATTTTATACACAAACATACTGGTGCATATCTAATACATGAGTGTATATATTTTATTGACTTTTACATATATGCACATACAAAATCATGTGGAATGGTTGGAGAGTGGGAACACCAGTTTTTACTCAGGTGTCAGGTCTTCTCCATCTTTATAGTCTAAAAACTTACTTGAGTTAAGCCAAAATTCACTACTTGCAAAGTTTTTATACAAACCTCTTTAGCAATTCTCTAGAACATTCTGTGTGTGAATGTCTGTGTTATCTGTACTGATTTTCCTTCATATTGTACAAAATTCCTTGTTTTAAGATATGTGCCTACTGTGCGACTAAAATAACAAGTAAAATCTAAACAAACATTCATAGAAGGGAACTACAGCTAAGGATGATGATTATCTCCCAGCATTTTCTTTCTACATAGCGTAAAATAGTCTGTCTTTCTTTCATTGAAAGGAAACAGTTATAAATGAAATATTTTGGACTATTTTGTTATTTAGGTTTCTCAGAAATAAATTAAATGTGAAAGATAATACCTTTGAAATTCAAAAGTAGGACTTGGGAGATGGTAACTGGATTAGCCTAGCATGCTCCTGACCCAGGTTTATTCATGGTACCCTTGATCCTGGAGCATTTCCAGGTGTAGCCCTAGAACCTCCCAGGAGTACCAGGGTGAGCCAGGTGTTCCCAAAAGAGTCTAAGCAGCATCATACCTTTGAACTCTTGCATGAACTATTGTCCCAGCTGGCTGAAAATCACAGGATGGATTCCAGATACTCCTGAGCACTGCTTGGGAAGACATTAACACCACTCACAATCCAAACACTATATTGGTAATTAGTATATGAATTGCCCTCATCAAGTCTTTGTATTTCCATTTCCTCTTTTGTTCAATAAGTAGATCATAATGATTAAACTAGCAACTCACTGTATCAAAACAAGCATACTAAGGTATTTTTGAATACTACAATATAAATTCAAGCTTTCAAACAGTAAATCTATCTATAAAACTGTAATATATACCTATAATTTCCATTACGCCGTTGGGGCTGGTACACCCGGCAGAGCAGAAACAGCTTTCCCGTTGCACCCCCTGCATTCCATGGACCACGAGAGCAACTTCCGACCCAAGTCCACCATCCCGATGGAGCCTCAACCAGATGCCATTGGGCTACGTTGGAACGTGATAGGGTCCAATGGAAATGTTACTGGCACCCGCTTGAGCAAATCGATGAATAACAGGATTCAAGTGATCAAGTGATCATAATTTCCATTATTAAGTTAATTAATTATTTTAATAATTATTGCTTTTGATATATTCTATACAAAATTACTGTTTTTGATATATTCTATACTACACCTCCCAGCAATTGAGAATCTCAGGTTACAAGAAAAATGGTGAAAGTCAGTGATATAATATAAGGGTTAAGTAACCTATCCTGACAACTCTGGTTTGATCACCAGTATTGTATAATATCCCCTGAACACTGCCGGGTGATATCTGAGCATAGATCTGGGAGTAAGTTCTGAGCACCTTTTGGTATAATCCTGAGAATGACCTGATGTGGTTCTAAAACCAAAGGAAGAAAAAAGAGAGTAGTTATATTATAAATTAGTAAACCAAGGTAGCTTACATGGACAGTTGACATATTATTTAAATGTACCTCACTGCTGCTGTGTAGAAAGGTTTTGAGTTATAATAATTTGCTAAATCTATAAATGTGGGATGAGCTAAAGACAGATACTGTGAAGACTATGTATGAGTTTGGAAACCTTGGATTTTCTTTAATTTTATGGAAGAAATGTTACATATATTTAGAATCAACCTACATTAACAGAGACAATATTATGTTGTACTTGAGCTTAGCTGTTATGACTACTAAAACATGTGATGGAAATCTAGACTAGAAAGGAATAAGAAAAACTATTATGGAAATCCAGACTGGAAAGGAATAAGAAAAACTACATATGACATGATCATCAATGTAGAATTCTAAAAAATTTATAGGTAAATATGGGAAGTATAATAAAATAGCAGCATAAAAGTTTTATATTAAGAAATCATTATATTGGGAGCAGAAGTTATAGTACAGTGGGTATAGCATATGCCTTACACTTAGTCAATCCTGATTTGATCTCCAGAATCCCATATGGTTTCCTGAGACCAGAAGGAGTGATTCTTGAGAACAGAGCCAGGAGTAAGACCTTAGCACCAATGGGTGTGGCACAAAAAAAAAAATTATATTGATCTGAGAGATAACTTATTAGAATGAGTTCATGATTTGCATGCAAAGAGCCTGGGTTTGATCTCCAATATCACATAAGGCCCCAAGCAACACAGGGAGAAACTCTGTCAATACACACCACCCTGGCATAGAACCAGGGTATAGCCCCTGAGTGCCATAGGCTGTTGCTTTATAGCAAAATAAATAATGCTTAAATAAATATGAAAATATATGGGATTTCCATGATAAATTTTAGCTTTTTTTTCTGAGGAAAATGAAAGAAAAAACTTGAAGATAAAAAAGGCAGTATCAGAAAACATAATAAAATAAAAAATATACTCACTTGTATAGAGCTTCACTTAAGAAAATAAATACATTTTCCTCCCAAAAATTTTTATAAGAAACATCCCATACTCTTTATGGCTATTATTTAGACAAATCTTATTTTCTGACAAACTAATTAGCTTCTCCAAAATGGTTAACAAAGTAGATTGCTGTCTACTAATTTGAATCTTGAACCTTTTCATAATCCACCACTGTAAATTTACATTACTATGTAAAGTTTTCTGAAAAACTGACTGCACTGTTCACGAATCCCCTCACATATATTTAGTAAAAATGAAATATCATTAAATTAAATGGGCAAGTTTTAGACCATGGAATGCAAATACCCAGCTTTGCTCTCGGCCCAGAAATACAAGGATAAATTGCATATAGAAATATACTTCTGATAATCAAATAAATGCATTATATAGAAGTGAGGACTGTTAAAGCATCTTTCATGGCTTGTCATAAAAGGTAGCAACACTACAGCTCTTAAGAATTTTTGAGGTGTAAAGTTGCCAACATGGCCAGGGATGCAGTAACCCACAAATATATGACTTGCCACCAAAGGATTTAGAGGTGAATAACTGTGCTCACTTTTCCTTAAGCACATTTTGAGTGCATCCTTGACACCATTTGTTTGTCCATTTTATATTACAACAAAATTAAAACAGTTTTAAAACTAATTTTTACAAGCCTTCAAAAATGCTTTATCACTTGATTTTCGTAAGTCCATTTTAATTCAAGGCAGAAAGAATTAGTATCCTGCCTGCAGAGCATTCACTGTATCACTGTATCACTGTCTTCCCGTTCATCATCGATTTGCTCGAGCGGGCACCAGTAACATCTCCATATGACCTGTCTCATGCAAGTAGAGTCCAAGGGCACCTGCTGCTCCAGGAACATAAAGAGCCTCAAACCATTCCATCAGGTCATGAGAATTAATGAGAGCATTAATTAGACTAAATACATCTTTATGTGAGATTGGCTATGAATTGAAATTCACATCTCTGATGTGATGTTTGATGTCCCCAGGCCGAGTCCAACATTGCTCCAAGGGTCGCTCATACATGCGGGGGAAGGGCCACGCTGGCTGGAGTTGGAGGCGGGAATTTGGGATCCTCCACCCTATCCTCCAACTCCATGCCAGCTACCCCGGAAGACAGACATGCCAGACCCACAGCTCTGCCGGTGGCCATGCGACAGTCTTAGATATTACTAGATGTTAGGATCAGGCCCTTCCCCGGATCTTTCACATTTATACACTGTATACCGTATGAGGCAGGTTCTAGGTGTGATCCGTCATCCCAGTGAGCCTAACAGGAAGCCAGAGCAACCCTCACAAGATAATCTATTTTTTTTTTTTTTTTTTGCTTTTTGGGTCACACCCGGCGCGCTCAGGGGTTACTCCTGGCTCTGCACTCAGGAATTACTCCTGGTGGTGCTCAGGGGACCATATGGGATGCCGGGGATCGAACCCGGGCCGGCACAGGCTGGCCGCATGCAAGGCAAACGCCCTACCTGCTGGGCTATCGCTCCAGCCCCCCAGGGTCAGTCATTTTCAACATCTAGACTCCACAGCTTCTCAGAGTTCCACCCAAGAGAAAACCTGATCTTTCCCCTTTGAGTTTCATCAGTAAATGCTCCAGATGAGAACCTTCTACTGAGAGTATACCACCTACATGGCAGAGCCTGGCAAAGCTACCCCTGTTTTTTTTTTTTCTTTTTTTGGGTCACACCCGGCAATGCTCAGGGGTTTCTCCTAGCTCTGCACTCAGGAATTACTCCTAGCGGTGCTCGGGGGGACCATATGGGATGCTGGGGGATCAAACCCGGGCCGGCATGGGCCGGCTGCGTGCAAGGCAAACGCCCTACCCTTTGGGCTATCGCTCCGGCCCCATACCCCTGTTTTATTTGACATGCCAAAAAAAAAAAACAGTAACAATTATGGACCTTATTCCCTTGACCTGAAGGAATGGTTTGAGACTTTTCCTGTCCTGGAGCAAGCAGATGCCCCTGGGGTACACTTGCTTTGCAACAGGATGTATGGAGATGTTACTGGTGCCTGCTCAAGCAAATCTATGAGCAATGGGAAGACTAGTGATAACAAGTTACACAAGGTTTGATGTAGGAATGGTTTGGAGAGAAGGATAAGTGAAAAATACCTTTTCCACTGTGTTTATGAACGAAGGAAACTGTTAATAAACTGAAAAAAAATCTGTTTCCTCAAATTTTTGTTTGAGGAAATTGGAACATGAATATTTATTGACAGTAGAGATAGAGCAGCTTGCAAAAGATTCAAGATACATATGTCTTCTGGAATTCAAATTAAAACGTAATAATATTGTTTTAATTTTTAAACTGAATAAAAATACTAGCAGATTAACTATCTGGATCATAGAAATAGACTAATGCAGTCTGTACATGTTCTCATTTCTTTTATGTCTAAATAGCATTAATGAATTATTTTATTTGTATTTCTCAGAGGGGCTTAGAATGTGCGTGACCTGAATACTTATTGTTTAAACAAGTTGGAGATCTGGGATCTGTTGGTGCCTAATGAACACAAAGTCTGGATGTGTGTTCAGATATTAATTATTTTAATAATCATAATTGATTTCAAGGAGAGAAGGAAAGGTAAAAATTATTACCTTATCTTCTTATTTCACATAAAAAAATACCCAGAAAACTCTAAATTGACTGCTAATATTGAAATCTACAAATGTATGTGATGAAAATTGAGGTTTCGTGTTAATCGGAAGTAACTGACTATTGTCTAATATTTGTCTGGGAATTTGGACAAAAAGTTCAGCATGTATTATTACAATGAGGATATTGGGCCCTATGCTAGAGGATTCTTATATTTATTGTACCTATTTATAAAATAAGAAATCAATAGTAGGATAGATATTGTTGCAATTTATTTGCTAGTATATAATCCTCATCCAAATCCTCATACTAGCTTCAGTTTGTGACACCTAGTCATGTCCTTTGACAGATGGCTTGATTTTGTTGCTACTGATGTTGTTTATGATAATTATCATTCAAAACAATTAAAGCAGAATTAACTCTATGTATGAATTATAAACAGGTACTCACTCATTCAACAGTTCATTAAGCATACCATGCTCTTGGCATAGAGCTCAATAAAATATAAAAAGGAAGCTTTATTGAGAAAAATGGGCTAATTATTGACTTATTAGTGCATGAATTATATCAATAATTTTCTTTAAGTTTTGTTTTATATTGTAGTATTTTTAATTAGAAGGAAGAAAATAAAGAGACTCTTTAATTTCCATCTGGATCAGAATAGTATTATTCTAACACTTGTTACATCAGTAATAGGTATGTTATAATATCATATGTTATAAAATCATTATGGGTCTTAGTTCATTCATCAGAAAAAAATGCAACAATAATATTAGTGATGTCTATGGCTACTATATGGGTTGAATGCTTAGATTTGCATGTAGCATTAGTATTAACATTTTTGGCAATTTTGACTTATCAAAATACTCATTATGTTTCCATATTATCTTCCCCCAAAAGAATAATTGCATTTATTCTAATCCATTAATTAATTAGATGGCATTTGACAGTTTGCTTAGAACTTAGCATACATTATTTTGCTTTATCCATGCACTGGGAGGGTTCATTTTCTTCATTTTAAATCAAACTGAGACATAAAGAAGTTAATCATTGAATAAATATTCAGACCATGATTGTATGACTGAAAAATCCATTTTAAGATAAGGATATACTTACACTAAGGAAAGCAGAAAAATGACTGATTGTGCTGTATGGGAAGAACCACACATGTAGTAGGCAGATGAGGTTTTCCTTGACTAGAGCTTGAATGACCACTTGGGTCTTGGTTTGCTTATTTTTATAGAGTACCTGGTTTGATTTTTTTTTAGAGTACCCTAAGTAATTTCATTAGAGCCAATATTTTCATCAGCCTACAGACTAAATAAATAACTAACTTTGTTTTGCTTCTATTAAATGCTCTGGGTAATATTTGATATTAGATGAGTAAATCAAGATATTCTAATTAGAACATGAGTAGCTTTAGTAAATTCTTGTCTTGTCACTTATCTCTTGTCACTTGTCTTCCCATTGTTCATTGATTTGCTCAAGTGGGTGCCAGTAACGTCTCCATTCATTGGGAATGAGGAATTCAAAGACATAAAAGCTTTTTTCCTAAGTTCTGCTGCTTCATTTTCAAATGTGACAGCCTCCTGTCAAAGGTTTGATCATTTACATATTTTTTACTGTCACAGATATCTGATCATAACTTAAAAATACTTTAATAATTTAAATTTTTGGGGCCGGAGCAATAGTCCAGCGGGTAGGGCATTTGCCTTGCACGTGGCAGGCCTGTTGCCAGGCCCGGCTTTGATCCCCAGCATCCCATATGGTCCCCCGAGCACCGCCAGGAGTAATTCCTGAGTGCAGAGCCAGGAGTAACACCTGAGCATCTCCGGGTGTGACCCCAAAAAGCAAAAAAAAAACAATAATTTAAAATTTTTTAAATTTTAATTTTAATTTAATAACTTAAGTTTGATCACTTGATCACTTGACATCCCGTTATTCATTGATTTGCTAGAGCGGGTACCAGTAACATTTCCATTTGACCCTATCATGTGCCAGTGTAGACCAATGGCATCTGCTTGCTTCAGGAATACGAAGAGACTCAACCCGTTCATTCAGGGTCTTGATGAAGAAGTCTGACCATCTTGTAGGTGGGTGGCCACGTGATCTTTTGACATCCCATGGGATCCAGTAGGTAATGACTCTAGTCCAGTGGTTGTCTCCAAATCGCATTACATGTCCAGTCCATCTGATTTTTGATGTCTTGGCAAACGAGACAGCATCCCTGATTCTGGAATAGCGACTGAGGTCAGAGCTCCGGATTCCTTCTCTCACTTGAGTGAGGGTGATATTCCAAGCATAGCTCTTTTGATTCTTCTCTGGCAGACCAGAATAGCATTCTCATCCTGTTTTCGTAGGGCCCAGGTCTCTTAGGCGTATATTAATGCAGGGAGAACAGTGGCGTTAAAGAGATGTTCCCAGCACCGGGATTCTTTGTCTTTTTAGCTATTTCTTCAATCTTTTGAAGGCATTCCAGCCGCTCTCTCCTCCTGCACAGCTCAGGTTTTAGGTCGTTCATTATGTTGAATTCTCGACCTAGGTACACATAACTGCTACATTCAGAGATGTTTGTTCCATTGAGAGTGAATGGGGCCTCTGGAACTAGTTCATTTTTTCATGACCATAGTTTTGTTGAGATTCAGTTGTAGACCTATCTTTCCACATTCTCGGTCAAAGTCAGCCAGCATTTGTGCTGCTTGGCTAATGTTTGGTGTTTTTAGAATGATGTTATGTTATTGATGTTATGTTAACGATGTTCTAATAACTTAAGTTTAAGTTTAAAAATTATTAAAAAATTTTAATTTAGTAATTAAAATTTAATTTAAAATGATTAAAAAATTTAAAATCTAAAATAATTAAATATCCCTTTTCTAAAGTGTCAGCACCATAGCAGAATTTTCAAGATTCATGATATTTCCATATCTATCTGTACAAACTCACATTCGCAATTACATACATATCCCCTGTGTCCCATCTATGTTAAACTTTTTTATAATCAAACTCAATGCATTGCACATACAATCTCTGAAAAATAAATAGTATTATCTGTCTCATCTACAATTTGACTCAATAGAGTCAACAATACTGAGAATTTTCAAAAAGATCAGAACTCTGTGCTAAAGAGAATTTATATTTACAATTTTAATGCCAAGTGAATAGTTATTACAAAATTTGGGTGTATAAGTCAAAATATCATCTTTGGATATTTGTCTATTTTAGAGCATCTCCTATGTTGAAAGTGACAATAAAGAATTTGTCCTCATTATGCCTTCAATATTTGCATTCTTTTAAAATGTTTAACATTCAATGATATTTGGAGACAAGATCTTTGAGGGTTAATTAGGATTAGATCACATAGGTGATGTACATTTGAACATATTAGTAACCTTACAGAAGGAGAGGTACAGAGCTCTTATTTTCTTTTAATCATATGAAGACAAGAGAGGACTGTAGATCAAGGTGCTCTCAACTTGATCTCTGATATAAACTTTTAGAGTTGTGACAAATACGTTTATGTAGTTTCTGAGATACCCACTGTATGGCATTTTGTTGTAGGGACCTGAGCTAAGATCATTCTAGAATGCCAAAAAAATTCCTGAAATCTCAGAAAACTTTCCAAACTGATCTTTGCTTCTTTATGCTCTATAGAGGTGGGTTTCTGAAGCTACCTTATTTCAAAGTGATACCCCTATGGATATTAAGTACCTTGATATTTATTTTCTCTATACATATTCTCCAATTATTGTAATTATTTTTATTCAGCAGAGGCGGAGTGATATGTGATTCAGGGTAGCATCTAAAACCAGTCAGTCGACTAGATTATACTGTTGTCCTGTAATGTGCAAACTATATGATATTGAGAAATTAATATCAATTTGTTTTAAATTGTTTCATTCAACAAATTATACAGATAATGCAGAACAGAGATAATACAGAAGTTAAACATTTACCTATTATGCGGTTATTGTCACATGTTGGAGGACAGGTTTAGCTATTCTGGGAGTTTTGTTGTTTTGCCCACTCCCAGCTTAATCTATTTAAGCCAGCCAAGGTTCATTCTAATGAGACCTCTCTTCTATGTAAACACTGCTAGAGGGTGTGGCAGTTACAGAAGTCACCTTGATTGAATAACTTCTGACTTATACATCTACTAAGACTTCTATGTTTTCTAGATTGGGCACAGCTCCTCTTTATACCCACTGCACCCAGCGTGGGACAGTTAGAATTTACCAGGAGACTACCACCCTGGCTACGCTGAGACTATAGGAAGACTATAGGAAGTATCATACTAGTTTGCTCTAAGCAGGCGAGTGTGACCCTTTCAGCACTTTTAGAACAAGATACTCAGAATCACCCTGGTGCAGATAATAATAAAAAAGGACCTTGTGGGTACCTTCTAGATTACATGAAGCTCATGAAGTTACTTTATCCGATGTATTACTTTATACCAGCCCCCCCTCTCTCTCCAGTGTTTTACATAAGAGATAATCTCAGAAGAAGAGATTAGTCTTTGGTGTAACTTTTGTTTATACCTGCAATAGGGTGTGGCACTGTCCTTCTACACTTTGTTTAGGGTTCTTTGTTGATAGGACCCTCCCTGGATTACTTTGGTGTATATAAGGGGACTGACTTGAGGCCCCTTCGGCTTTGGCTCCTGCAGTTTTTGGCTCCTCAGCTTTCAGCTTTTTGGCTCCTGTTGCTTTTAGCTCCTCGGTCTTTTGCTTTTGGCTTTTGGCTTTTTGCTCTTTGGCCTTTTGTTCCTTCTTCTGGATAGGTCTCATCTCAGGTGAGATCCTCTCTCTTTGGTGGGAGACTTAGGCTCTTTTGCATGGTCTAAGTTCGGACCAGAGCTAGAGTTTGTTCATTATATTGGAGTGCTGTGGAAGAGCTTTTGTACTATTAAAAGCCTTTTTGGAACTGCACCTGATCGTGAGTTTTCATCTGTTCCCCTGGCGTCCTCAGAGGTAGAAGAGAACTTCTGTCCTGACACTGTCGGGGACCCCAGCGGCATCCCCGACAACTATGGGCTACTGTAGATTATCAGTGCTGCTTCTGAGAAGAGATTTAAGTTTTTGTCAGATGATCTTTTTTTGTAGTCATTTTTATCTTTATTGTGTAATACTATAATGCTGTAAGACTTGGCTTCTAGAACAACTAATATCCCAATTTTGTCTTTTCAGGATCAGCAATTTTAAGCAGATGCTTGTATTGCAAATTTTTTAAACAATGTACTCTCAGAAATATGCTTTGTAAACAAATTCGTTATTAAATTTTTTTTTTGTATTGTGATTAAGTGTCATCTTTGGTATTCTGAGATCCCAAATAATGCATGTTCCCATAAATAGAAAAATGTATTGGCATGTGTTCTATAAAAAGGAGGGGGGTAGAGTCTAATAAATGAACAGCATATTTAAAAAAAAAGAGACATCTTTGTAGATACATTTACAGCTTAGGTAAATTCATTTCAAGTACAGTTGTGTAAAATTAGAACAATTAGTCTGAGGTTTCATAAAATAAGTAAAACAATGTAAATGCTTTTTAAAACATGCCATTTTAATTTTTATGAATACTTTACTGAATTCAATATGTTTATATCTTCTTTTAGTTATATAAAAATATTGATTTTCACTAGGATTGGGTAGTGATTCAATGGAATTCCAGCATACTGGGGAGATGTAAATATAACTTTTCAGTGTAGCCGGGCCATCAACAAAGGCAGGGCTCATCTGAAGGTATTGTTTCCTATAAAAATGTGAGACTATAATCCGTGAGTTTTTTAAGATAAAATTTCTAGGATAAAATTAAAGGATTAATATAAAATGAATTTTCTGGTTCATTATGACTGATATTTTATTCCACTGATTATTCATATTTTCTACTTTAAAATCTCTTACATGAAAAGATAGTCTACCTAAATATAACTTATAAAATGTGTTTAAATGCATACTAACTGGTAATTCATATGAATAATAGCCCGGAAAATAAAGCTAGGCATGAAAATAAAGTGTCTTATTACCACTTTCCTATGGGAAATGCATATCCTCAAAAAATATAAGAGAACACATTTTTCATTTTTATGTAGATTTTTTCTTTAACCTTATGTTATTTTCATCCTGCTTTTATGCACAATATCAGTGGCATCTTCAAGCACAAGAATTACAAAGACCACAAGGCCAAAAATTCATCTCTACAAAAAAGAAGTTATTGTAAATGTATTTCTTATATTTTCATCAAATTAAAATTCCTTTGCTTCACCTATGTGAAAAAGATAAAAATAGGTATTCATGCCATAGTAACAGAAAGAAAACAACATACCTTTTACAACTGGCTGAATTAAATGTCTTTTGTTTCTTTGACTTTGGTTCTTTTAAACTACTTATCTCAGAGACAGATGCATACCTATTCAGTGGGTGAGAAAATGGATTTGAGCCAAATATGAAATATGTAAATGCCTATGTCATGGTGTTATAATAAAAATAAAAATTAAAAAAATATTTAAACTGGGCCTGAGCAATAATTCAGCGGGGGAGCACATTCGCCTTGCATGCAGCTGACCTGGGTTTGATATCCGGCATCCCATATGGTCCCAAGCACACCGCCAGGGAGTAATTCTTGAGTGCAGTGCTAAGAATAACTCCTGAGCATCGCTGGTGTGGCCAAAAAGGCAAAAAAAAATATTTTAACTGTCTGAAAGTATTTCAGTCTTTATTAATATAATCATTTAAAAAAGACTCATAATAATATGTGAATCCTTAATCAAATTGTCCATGTTTTAATGATAGTTTATAGCACAATTGGTTCATTAACTTTAGAATGTAAATTATAGAAAATTATATTAAAATGCTTGAATTTGCTATATATTTATAATCCTCTGTATCATTGAAGTAAATAATAGGCAAATATGAAACTTTAGGTTATTTTCTTCATTTTAAAATTATGAGCTAAATTTAGATATTAAAGCTGATATATGCATTATTCAAAATCCAACATTTATTAGTTTACATAATATATATAATAATAAACTATCTGAATATCAAGAAGACTAGAGATTAGTTAACAGGATGACTAGCAAACGAATTAAAGATTATCTGCATAATAGAGACAATTATAGACATCTTAGAAAAAAACTTATAGAACTATCACTAGGACACGTATAAATTTTAAATTCTTTAGGAAAATTACTGACATAAAAGCTAAATTTAGAGCTCAAATATTAAACCATTCGTGGTATATAATTAATTTGAGTCTTAATGAATTATTTGAATATATGAATTGTTTGAATGAAGTTTTTGTTTGAATTATCTTAATTTCTTAATCATAGTAACAATGCAAAAAAATAAAGCTATGAAACTTTATTCTGAAAACAAGAAGCAAAGATATAGCTGAATATTTCAACTGAGTCTATGAAGTTCCTGAACTGTTGCTATGGAATTGTTTCAAATAACAAAGTCTTAAAGATGAAGGGATTGTTTCAAATAATCAAGCACAGTCATGCATGGGTCAATGTCCCAGGTTTGATTTCAGGCACAATAGGTTTTCTGGGCTTCTCCAGATGTAGTCCACAACACCAACAACACCAACAACACCACCACCACCACCACCAACAACAACAACAAAATACATGAATATTTGGAATAATACACTTATAAAATCATTAAAATTAATTTTCTGGATAAGAACAAATAAAAGCATACTACATACATTAATACAAACATTGATTTTTGACCTTATCATTTGGGTGGAAAGACACATCTCTATTTCAGAGATGCCCTTCCCAGCAAGGGCCAATTGGTTGGGCTATTCAGTGCAAGGACCTTAAGCTATGCTTCTTGGGCATTTCTGTCCCTGGAATTATGATGGTGATCTCATCATTGCTCAGGGACTCCAGGACTGGACCCGACTGATACTGAGGGAAGCATGTGGTGCCAGGGATGGAGTAAGGGCTGACCACATGCGGTGTGTACCTTAATTCTTATATAATCTCCCTGTCCCAATAGTTGTATCTGTGTGTAAGTCGGTGTTTGTGTGTGTGTGTGTGAGTCTGTGTTTGTGTGTGTGTGAGTGATCAACAAGTTATTTTAGATACCTTACTTCTATTAAAATCCAATAATTTCAAGGCTGAAAAAATTATGACATTATTTGAAAGAAAAAAATGGAAAAATAATCAAGAGAAATTTGGAGAGATTTTAATAATGGAAATAATGGACTATTTTTAATTTTTAAAGTAGAAGTATTTTTTAGCTTAATAAGAAATGGAACATTAGCTCTGTTAATAAGCCTGGATCTAATAAATGACAAAATTGAAAATTTAATTAATGGGAAATTATAAATATTTTAAGAGTTTTAAAATTAAAAATTTTAGTTGTAAAGGTGTTATACTTTTTCTTTTAATTATTAAAATAAGTGAGATAAGATGATTTCATAAAAGTGAATAAAATTTCTAAAAATAATTTTGAAAGTGTCTTAGTGAGAAATCTTGAAATAATCACCTCTTGAAATATCTTACATCCAAATACAATTTTATTTTTATATTATTTACTTTTTAAAACACAAATTTTGTTGGAGCATAATTCAGTCTATAGCAATCATCATTTACATTGCACTAAATGCTTTTAATATAAACATAGCTAAAGTCATGCACAATCAGTAAAACAGTTTTTGTTCAAGAACTATAAAAATGAAAAACTCAGCAAGTAATTCTAATTCTTTTTCAGAGTGGAATATTAAATTACGCCTTTGTTGTTGATTTTCCAGAATTTACACTTAATTCTAAAAATACAGATTTACTTATTACATGTTTTTAAACATTGCTTCCAGCATTTTAAAGCTGTCACTCAGTTTCCTTGGCTCTCAGTGTTTCTGCTTTTTTTTTCTTCTCTTTTGTTTTTCTGAATGTTGTTTGGTTCTTTATGACTTTATCTAAAAATAGGTTTGGAAATTCATCAAAATCATGATCTATATATAATGAAGGATTTCAGTTCCAAAATAGAAGACTGTTTTTGACCAATTCTATAAAATTATGTTCATATAAATTTTTGTTTCTTCCACCTTCCTTCTCACTAGATAGTCAATTGAATATTGTTAGAAGATTTCATTTGTACATCAATTTCTTTTGATCTCTTTCATAGTTTCAGACTATTGTTTTGAGTTCTATCTCAATATCTCATGTCACTCTTAATTTTGTGTTTTTCTCATAATAAATGATTATTATGTGAAACAATGCATGGACATTATAATTTACTTTCATTTTTTTAGCATGGCATGTCATTTTAATGACCTTTTATTCCTGTGTGCACTCAGAATATTTTTCATTGTTTAAACTAGTTGGGAGTTTCTTTTGCAAGATGCTTATATGGTCAGTATATTCTTTTTTATACAATCCAATACAGATGTCTGAATTTAGCCTTTTCTTAAAGTGCAGTTACTTCATTCTCTGCTAAATATAACTATGAGGTATACCTTAAAGTTTCTCCTTGCCCTTTTGTTCATTATAGACCTCAATGATTTTAATGCTATTTGTGTCATTATTTCTTAGCTTATTAATCTTATACCTTTTAATGTGACCTATTCTTGTGGACAGTAAGTTCCTCAAAAAGCAATTTGAGTGTGTATATAAAAAGTTATTAAACTTTTTATTATTGCATTGGAAATGAAAGGAATTTATATTTTTATGTTTTAGATAGCACTATTATGACCATTTTAAAATATTTAATTAAATCATTTGTTTTATAGTTTAAAATTGTCACATTAACTGTTCAACAATAGGAGAAAAATGATATAAATGATAGCATATCATAATACTAAATATCATGCAGCAGAAGTTCTTATGTAAATTGATACTATAAGATCTTTAAAATTAATTATTTATATTGAATGTGTAGTACTGTACAAAATATGCATTATATCACAGTAAATTTAAAAATAAAATAAGTAAAATACTGAAAATGCCAGAATATCATGAAGGCATTTTTCAAAGGAAGACATAGAAATTATGAGCAAACGAAGCAATATATCACTAGGTTGGAGTGAAATTCAGACCAAATCTATAAAGAGCCATCAATGGTTATTATGGTCACTTGTCACTTGTCACTTGTGTTCCTGTTGTTCGTCTATTTGCTCAAGCAGGTGCCAGTAATATCTCCATTCATTGGGAATGGGGTCCATTATTGTTACTGAGTTTAGCATATAGAATATACCACGTGTAGCTTTCCAGGCTATGCTGTGGCTCTGGGTTCATCCCAGGGGGCCCAGTCTTTTTCTATGTCAGATCATCAACTATTCAGGGTCAACAGGGCAGAGCACTGGGAGTGTAGAGAAACCTGCCTCCTGTCTGCCACCTGCTAAATTAGTCGGGCACCACAGCCTCATCCGCAACACCTCAAGGGGCATGAACTGCATTGATTAATGGGATATAAATATATACTAGTGTTCTACTAATTGTGGGAAATGGTAGCAACAAACTAGAACTCAGCATTGAATATACATATAGAGATTTTTTGATAAACCCTAAATGTCTGTAGGGAAAGCTATATTGTGTAAGAGGAGAGAAAAAGGGAGAGAGGAAGAGAGGGAGAGAGAAAAGAGGAAAAGGAAAAGTGCCTGCTATAGAGGCGGGCTGGAGAGGTGGGAGGGAACATGGGGACATTGGTGGTGGGAATGGGGCATGGTGGAAGGGTGGGTGCCTGAACACTGTATGACTAGAACCCAATTATGAACATCTTTGTATATCTCACAGTAGCATATTAAAAAATTTAAAAAAAAACTTTTAATCCCTGAGACTGTATGTCGACCCCACCATCACCACGTCCATTCATGACTGTGAGCAATTAGGAGTAAGGTTTGAGTAGAACTGAGTGTGCAACAAAATGGAAATATTCTTGAAACTGAAAATTACAAAACATGCTTCTGAAGAACTTGGAACAAAAAAAATCAAGGAAACAAGTACTGTTAAGGTTTTCAAATTACATATGTAAAATAAATCAATGAAGAGGCAAATTAAAAAAAAAAACAACCACAGTATCTAACTTGCATGATTTGTGAAATTAAAAATATGACAGAGTGGGCTGGAGCAATAGCACAGCAGGTAGGGCATTTGACTTGCACACGGCCAACCCAGGTTCAATCCCTGGCATCCGATATGATCGCTCGGGCACATTAATAGTGAGTATCCAATTAATATACCCATCATGATAATATAAAAAAGGTTGGGGACGTAGAGAAATTGGAACATTTCTGTGAATACAAGTCGGTATAGTTGCTGTGGAAAATAACATAACTGGTTTGAAATAATTGGACCACAATTACCAACTACTACAGTAGTAGCACTTTTTGCTAAATAACTATAATAATATAAAAAGGAACTTTTTTTTTCTTTCCTTTTTTTTTTCTTTTTTGGGTCACACCTGACAATGCTCAGGGGTTACTCCTGGCTCTGCACTCAAGAATTACTCCTGGTGGTGCTCAGGGGACCATATTGGATGCCAGGGATTGAATCCGAGTTGGCCGCATGTAAGACAAATGCCCTACCCGCTGGGCGATAGCTCCGGCCTCTAAAAACTAACTTTTAAGGCATATTTGGCACATCCATGTCTATTGAGCACAGTCAATAGTAAAATGGCAGAAGCAGCCATATATTATCATTAATAGATGAGCAGATATAGAAGATCGAATATACACTATTGATAATATATAATTCACTATAATAAACTATTTGTCACATGGTATAGTGGAATAAATTTGATTTGTTAAATAAAAAAAATCACAAATAGCCAAATATTGTATGATTCTTTTAAATAAAGTATCTCAAGTAGAATAATTCTTAGAAACAGAAAAAAAAGTGCCAATTTTTGGCTGAAAGAGAGGAGGGAAAGTAAAATGTGTTGAAAAGCTGTTCAGCTTTTTTTTTATTCGATGCTCAACATTTCAGCATTGAATAAAAAAGTCCAGAAGTATGTTGCATAACAATATCATAGTCACAGTTGAAACTTTTATATTTAATATTTTTAAAATGGCTAAAATGGAAAAAAACTTATATTAGTTTTCTTTTAATACACACATAGAGTGTGATGGATCCTGCTATAGATATAGGCATAAACAATGACATCATGAAATAATTTTTCTCAAACTAAATAAGTGAAATAAAGTTAAAATTTTGGATTTAATCATTTTAAGAAAAACTAGACTATTTAAAATGGGGTGAGACATAGAAAGGCATCTTGATATAATAAAGGAGTAAAATATTTTATGAAATCATAAACAGCAGAGTTATATAGATATCTCAAAGATTCATAATATCACTTTATATATTTAAAAAAACAAAGTTATTGTTGTGCTTTGTAGTTTCCATATACCACAACATATATCTACACTTTTACAAACTAGGAATTTGTTGCTGCAGGGATAGCAATCATTTGGGGAATGACAAAAGGAGATAACTTAGAAATGGTCGGTCTAGGAATATTCTTATAAAATGTCTTAAAGGATGATAACATTTTGAATTTTATTGTGTGCACAATGGGGAATCACTGACAAAATTTAGGAGGGACAGACTTGGTCTTATTTGGTTTTAAAAATCTCACCTCAATAGTGAGATTGAGTGCTGTGTGATTGAAGACTGAGCCTAAAGGCACAGAGAACTCCAGACTGTAGTGGAAATCAACTGCTACATTTATTTAAAACTAAAAATATAAGTCCTGGAATAAATCACCAGAACTAGAAGCAGAAGAGTATGACAAAATGAAAACACATAAAGTTCTAGTTATTTGAAAACATAAAAGCAAACTTGGCATCCACAATTTTAGTATCTTAAAACAAAACCGTTTATCAAGCTCAAATCATGATGACTGTAGTGGTATTATGCCTCTCTTCTCCATGATATCGAATATAACTCAAATATCATAGTGCTAGAAAAATCTAAAAGTTCATGGCTATGACATGGTGTGAAAAAATGTCAAATGACTAAGGAAGAATTAAAATCACTTAAAATTGCACTTTAAATATAATGAACCAAGTTCTAGTTCCATCTCACTACCCAGGAAACCCTTTACTCTTTTTTATTTAATTTAATTAATTTATTTATTTCCCACAAGGTAGAGCCTTGCAAGCTACCCTGGTCGATATGCCAAAAACCAGCAACAATTATAGACCTCATTTCCATGACCAGAAGGAATGGTTTGAGGCTCTTCGAGTTCCTGGGTGAGCAGATGCCCTTGGGCTACACTAACGATGGGTTGTATGGAGATGCTACTGGTACCTGCTTGAGCAAATCTATGAACAACGGGAAGATAAGTGACAAGTGACAAGTGACAAATATAATGACTTCAAAAAAGGGACCACTCCCTCTGGCCTTCAAATTTTGCAGGAATATCCATATGTATACATTGTTAATAAATGGCTTACAAATATCTGTCACTATTTTACATTTTGCATTATTATATATTATACAGCATTCAAAATCATATTCTGAATATATTAAAATAATATACTAGAAATCTTGAACTCCTCATATCCAAAATGTATTTAGATTTACTTTTTGAATATGGAAGGCAAATTATTTTAAAATGCATGCATTTTAACAAATTTTTAGATGCTAGAAATAAAGAATGGAACTTAATATTTTATGTATATGTAATCATAGATAACATCAGGTGAGGTAAAAATAAATTTAAGCTGCTTGAGAATAAAAATTTTATTCCTGATTTTTGATGGCACTTAACAATTGCAACTAATCTATTCTTTGCAGGATTTAATTTTTTTACTGAATAAGTTTTTCACTAGAGTGGTTCAGGTATTGATGAATAAATTTAGCATTAATTTGAACAGATCTCTTCCTGAATATGTAGCAAATAAAACACATGTAAAATGAGCAGGCATTTTATTTTTTTAGGAAAAGCACAAGATTAAGAAACGATGGACCAGAAAAGTGTTATTATATGCTGATGAAAGCAGGATATTTCATTTAAGATTTGAAACTGTGTAAAGCAATTAAAACACACTTTAGGAATATAAGAAAAGTAAATTTAAATAATATAGATTTCAGAGATGCTTATTTGACTGTGTGCAAATAATTATCTTGCGGTTGTCATTCTTAAATTGTAAAATTTGTAGTTTTACTTTCCAGATTACTTAAATAGGAGTAGGCCACTGAAGCATTCTATAAGTACATGAGTTATGGGAGCAAATCAGCTTTTAGTATTTTAGTATTTAAAGCTAGCATGCATAGTTTCTAAATATAGAGATTTCCAGTCACCCTGTAATATA
This sequence comes from Cryptotis parvus, assembly GCA_021461705.1. Taxonomy (NCBI): domain Eukaryota; kingdom Metazoa; phylum Chordata; class Mammalia; order Eulipotyphla; family Soricidae; genus Cryptotis; species Cryptotis parvus. The sequence continues at coordinate 72,541 of JAJIBD010023536.1, read as the reverse complement.
GAAACATAGGAATTACCCTATAGGGAGAGAGTCCATGTAACATGTCATAATTACTGACACAAAAATAATCAAAACTGATCTTTCCCAGACCTCCCATTGCTTGATAAGGGTGCTTGCTTTGCACACTGCCAACCTGGGTTTGATTACAGACATTCTTTATGGTGTTTCAAGTATGCTAGGAGTAATTCCTGGGTGTAGAACCAGGAGTGACCCCCTGAGCATCGCTGGGTGTGCCCTATCACTAGATCACTAGACATTCCGTTGTTCATCGATTTGCTCGAGTAGGCGCCAGTAACATTTCCATTTGACCCTATCACGTGCCACTGTAGCTGAATAGCATTTGCTTTCTTCAGGAATACGAAGAGCCTCAAACCGTTCGTTGAAGGTCTTGACGAAGAAGTCTGACCATTTTGTAGGTGGGCGGCCACGTGGTCTTTTGACATCCCATGGGATCCAGTCGGTAATGACTCTAGTCCAGCGGTCGTCTCCAAATTGCATTGCATGTCCAGCCCATCTGATTTTCGATGCCATCTTGGTAAGTAAAAAGTGAAAAGTATGCTAATTTATAGCTAGGAAAATTGTGATAACTCTTATCTCCATCTGAAATAAATAGAAATGCTCTTTTGATAAGATACCTGGTCAATGTTTCATTTCATAACTGAACCTTGAAAACAATTCTGGTCACACTTAAATCTCAGTATTACTTCACCAAAAAAGAAAATATATATTAAAATTTGTGGATCTTTATCAACTCATATAGAGATAATAAGTAATAGTCTTCTAATTTTCCATATATAATCCCCCATGAACATGGGGCAGAGCTGCTACTGACTCTCCCTGTGACTAGCTGCTCACGAGGTGCCGGGAGGGATGGTGGGTTCTAGCCCTGGCCCACCATCCTAGCTGAGCCTCGCAACAAGCCAGATGATCCCCCACTCCATGAGGGCCTCCATTTTTCACATCCGGACTTCTCTCTCGTCAGAACTCCACCCAGCAGACCAGCCTATCAGCGGCCACGCGGTTCATCAATAAATGCTGGACTTAGAGATGCCTACAAGAGTATGCTACCTGCGGCAGAGCCTGGCAAGCTACCCGTGTTGTATTTGATATATATGCCAAATACCAGTAACAATTATAGGCCTCATTCCGGAATGGATTGAGGCTCTTTATGTTCCTGGAGCAAGCAGATGCCTTGGGCTCTACTAGCATGAGACAGGACATATGGAGATGTTACTGGGGCCCGCTCGAGCAAATCGATGATGAACGGAAGACAGTGACAGTGACAATCCCTCGCCCTAATAATTTCAGTTAACCTGGAATAAATTATTTATACAATCAGATTATAATTGGAAATAGTTAAAATAAATTGCTTGGGACAGAGCGATAGTCCAGCGGGTAGGGCGTTTGCCTTGCATGGCCGGCCTGTGCCAGCCTGGGTTCAATCCCGGCATCCCATATGGTCCCCCGAGTAATTCCTGAATGCAGATCCAGGAGTAACCCCTGAGCATTGCCGGGTGTGACCCAAAAAAGCAATAAAATACTTTAAAAAATAAAATACTTAAAATAAATTGCTTAACATGTATGTTACTTTCTTAAAAATATGTTTACTGGACTGAATAGATAGTGCATCCGGTAAGATGATTTCCTTGCTTATATTCCACTCTGTCCAGCCCATCTGATTTTCATGCCTTGGCAAACAAGACAGCATCCCTGACTCTGGAACAGCGATGGAGGTCTTGAATATAATTATTCAACCTCCGTCATTGAATAATTATAGGTAAAATTTTTCTATTACTACTGCAGATTGTCAAATTACACGATGCTAAAATGCAACTAAATGTTAAAAATTTCCACCACTGAGAATGATCCATAGTACTATTTAGAAAAGCTACATCTGTAATCTAATGCATTCCTTCTTAGTTCTTGACTTTCAAAAGTCTTCTTTACTATCTAAATAATCTTTATGTTTCACTTTTCTGTTTTTATCCTAGGACTGGTTTAGAACTGTTTCTGGGGACCATCACATGAGTTTGGGATGGAGATGATTTATTGAGCACATGCCATTTAGTAAGCATCATATAAATCATGAAGCAGACCATTCTGTTTTCTTCATTTCTCCTAAGCCTTTAAGTCATTACTTCTCAAATTACTGACATCTTCTGATATTCTATGCAAGAATGACCTTTTTCTTACCGATTGCATATACTTCATCAGTACAAATGACAGTTCCCATAAATATACCCATGCATATACTAGGAAAAGCAAGACTAGTATATACAACTGTAGTTTTATACATCTAAGCCTATGTTTTCTAAGTTGAACTTTGCAATATAGATTAATTTGATTGACTGAAAGCTTAAATGTGGTGGGAGGGGCCAGAGTGATAGCACAGTGGGTAGGGTGTTTGCCTTGCACAAGACTGACCTGGGTTCTATCTCTGGCTTCCCCACATAGTCTCCTGAACACCACCTGGAGTAATTCCTGAGTGAAGAGCAAGGAGTAACCCCTGACTGTCACCGGGTGTAACCACACCCCCAAAAAAAAAGCTGTGGGAGGAATGTCTTCCAGTCTCATAGTTTTGTTAGTCTTATTCTAATATGTGGAGGGAGAATATTGCATGACCTCCATTGCTTTAAATCACGATTGCTATATAATATTTGGTTGAAAGACCCTGCTCACAATTCAATGTATTTTTTGAATGAAAAAAAATATATTTTTCCAGCATTCTGTAAGCTTACAATTTAAAATCTCTTGATCAATCATACCCTAGTTGTAAATACTTACAAAAATAGGAATTCAATCAAGGAAGTTCATTGGATAAAAGTTTTCTATTTGTTTCATATCAGTGCAACTTCATCCCCTGAGGACATGAACCTCCAGCTGATCTATGTATAAGAGTGGTTTTGTTTCTTTCCAGACATCATGGAAACCCCACTAAGCTTCTATGTTATCTGGCAAACATAAAGGTTAGCTTGACACAGCATCTTGGCAAATAAGATGATGGCATTGTAAAGCAGAATGCATGCAAATTGGCAAGAAAATTCCTGCATAAAACTATTTCCAAAAATGATAGTTGCAAAGCCAAATTCAACTTACCTAGTTTTGTCCTAAGAGCAAGCTTATATAAATGTTGGAAAACGTTTGCCTAAATTATTATTCTGGATGCATATTTAAATAATCTTGGTTTTATTTTCTGGATTAAGAAAAGTGTAATTAAAATGCAGAATCAACAAATCTTTCTGCCCTCTGCAGTATTACTTGGCATTCTCAGAAAGAGAACATTGCTTTTTCTAATGAAATAATACATTTTTGCATAAGTTATAAGACTCAAAATGAGTTAATTTCAAAAAGAGTTTTCAAATAGTTTTTTTTAATTTCAAAAAGAGTTTCTGAAATTTCAAAAAGAGTTTTTTTTAATAGGTGAGTTCTCATTCTCAGCGCATTCTGATTCATAATGTTGCCCATTATATTTTCTAGTGAAAATCATCAGAGGCACATAGATGTAGATGTTTTTGACTATAAATCACACTAACATGGTGTGTGAATTTGTGTATTTTATTTTTACAACTAAATTATACTAATTATATGAATACATGCATTTCCTTTAAATAACATTTTATGGTATCTATTTAATTTCTGTTTCACATAATATACATGAAGATTAATACAACAGGTATTTTTTTCCTTATATTTAATGTTGTTTTATTGTCACTTAACTAGCATGAACCTCAAACCTCAAAATCAGCTCATCTTTCCTCTAACTAACCCTCATTCAATTGATAAAAAGGTATTATTAACTATATTTCTTCTGTATTTCATATATTTAATTTCAGTTCTTGATAATCTGGTTTAGGGCATTTTTGATCTTCAACCTTTTTTACAACTATAATAGCACATATTTTCAATTGAATTACCACAGAAGCTAGGGAATATTATCCAAAATTAACTATGTTTCTGCCTTATTTAAAACAGATCTTTATTATCCATATAATCTATTCAACCTCCTTGGCCTAATAAGAAAATGTTTATGGCCTTACTAGTTCTTACCTGGAAGACTTACCAAGTGTATACTTTTAAGTCCAACATCTTTTGTTCATCAAAGCTATGGTTTGATGGTTCTTAACTAGAGTTTTCTTAGAAAATAAGAAAGCCCTACTTATTTAGTCCTTCTTGCCCACCATTCATTTCAGTATATACTGTGAAGCTTTCTGAGCAACCTAAAAAACACCCTTTGTAAACATATAATTCCATCATGAGAAACTAAAAATCTAATGATTTAAGATCACTGTATTACTGTATTCCTGTTCATCATTGATTGGCTGGAGAAGGCACCAGTAACATCTCCATATGTCCTGTCTCATGCTAGTAGAGGGCCAAGGGCATCTGCTTGCTCCAAGAATATAAAGAGCCTCAAACTATTCCATCAGGTCATGGGAATGAGGTCTAAAATTGTTACTGGTATTTGGCATATCAAATCGACTCGGGGTAGCTTGCCAGACTCTGCCATGTGGGTAGCATACAAGATTTAAGCTATTATTTTTTATATGTAACTCTCAAGTTTAGACAAAAACATTGATTGAACATGATAAAACTAGTTGAAATAGATTAAAATAAATATAACTTAAAGATCTAACAGAATAGTTTATATATGAAATGTTTTATTAATAAAATATAAAATCATATAATAATAAAATAAAGAAACTGCAAACATATGTATCAATGGGGTAAAACAGTATAAAAGAGAAAAAAAGTAGACATATATGTTATGTGGTTTCAATAAAAAAATAATTAAGATTTTCAGCAAAAGCACTGCCAGAGAAACAGTTAAGTTAGTGGTCAAAGAAGTTTTCATATACAGTAAGCTAACTACATTTTATATTACAGTTTCCTGATATGTAATGCCTATTACATGCTAGGTACAGCATTAAATGACCATAAGAGCATCACCTTATATAGCCTGACAATAAACCAACTAGTCCTGCTGATTATTATCTGAAGAGCAACTGGGTTTCTGAATGCTTCTTGAGAATCTCTTTCCCTGGCCCAAAATAAATATTTGCATACTAAGTGAGTTGGAATCACTGTATCACTGTATCACTGTCTTCCCATTGTTTATCGATTTGCTCAGTGGTCACTAGTAACATCTCCATTAGTCCTGTCACAAGCAAGTGCAACCCAAGGGCATCTACTTGCTCCTGGGACAGGAGGAGCCCAAAACCATTCTTCAGGTTATGGAACAGAGGTCCATAATAATTACTAGTCTTTGGCATAAAAAGTAAATAAAACACGGATAGCTTGCCAGGCTTACCATGTAGGTGGTATAGTCTCAGTAGAAGGCTCTCAACCCGAGCATTTACTGATGAAACTTAAAGGGGGGAAGATCACGTTTTCTCTTGGATGGAGCTCTGAGGAACTATGGAGTCTGGATGTTGAGAATGACTAACTGCAAGATGTGTGGTTTCTCTGGCTTCTTGCTAGGCTTACTGGTATCAGTCAAAACATGTCTAGAACTGTTTACTATGTATAAATGTGAAAGAAATTGGTAAGAATCTTAAGCTAAATATAGTATCCTATAAAAATATTGCACGGCTGCTTTGTGGCCACACGCCAAGGAACCTGTGGGTCTGGTGTGGGTGGGTCTCTCTCTTCCTGGGCAACTGGAATGGAGGCGGAGGAAAGGGCAGGGACCAAAACTCCACTCCGAGTCCGGCCCAGTATGGTCTTCCCCCTGCTCATGAGAGCAAACCCTTGGAGCAATGTCGGACTCAGCCAGGGGATGGCGGAGCCTCTTACCAGGAGGTCAGCTCCATGGATTGCTTCCACCTGGGGCCAGCTGAGCAGCCCAGCTGGGGTCTGAAGTGGATGGGTCTGGATCTCTTCTGGGGTTGCAAGTTAGCTGAGTGTGGCGTGGGTGGGTCTCTCTCTCTTCCGAGGCAACTGGCATGGAGGCGGAGGAAAGGGCAGGGCCCAAAACTCTACTCTGAGTCCGGCCAGCATGGTCTCTCCCCACTCATGAGACCAAACCCTTGGAGCAATGTTGGACTCAGCCTGGGGATGGCCGAGTCCGTTATGGGAGGTCTGCTCCATGGATTGCTTCCCACATGGGGCAGGCTGAGAAGCGCAGCTGGGGTCTGAAGTGGATGGGGCCGGAGCGATAGCCCAGTGGGTAGGTGTTTGCCTTGCACGGGCCAGCTTATGCCAGCCTGGGTTCGATCCCCGGCATCCCATATGGTCCCCCGAGCACCGCCAGGAGTAATTCCTGAGTGCAGAGCTCAGAGTCACACACCTGAGCACAGCCGGTGTGAAAAAAAAAAAAAAAAAAAAAAAAAGACCCATTCACATCAGAGTTGGAATACTATGGCATATATTATAAAATGCTTTTATTAACAAGTAATAAGATTTTGGTAAGTCTTACTATTAAATTAAGTTGAAGTATAGAATTTTGTTGATATTGAAAGCATTAATCTCTTTAAATTAACAGTAAAAATTAAGGCAAATAAATTTAAATGTATCAGCATAATTTTATGTAAAAATATTCCCTTATTTTATTTTTTTGTGTGAATGGGACTATTAGAATTGATTAAAGCTATAACACTTTATAGAAATAACATGACAGTGCAGATTTTAAAAAGCTAGATTATTGGACCAAGCAACAGTTCAGCAGGTATGAACTGCCTTGGCAGACCTACCTGGATTCAATCCCCACTCTCCATTTTGTCTACTGAGCTCACCAGGTTTTACCTATGACTGCAGAGCCATGAGTAAACCATGAGTAACTGCTGGTGTGGCTCAACCCCCAACCTCCACTCCAAATAAGTAAATAAAATTAAAAGATAAGCTAATTGTAAGCAATGAAAAATGATAAAATATTGTGTTTGCTATTATTATTACTATTAGCGAAAAGCTCTCAACCATCAAATGTCTAATAGTAATATTTCTGTACTAATTCTGTTTCTTCTTACTTTGGCATTTTGCCATCTTTTACAATGCTTTTAGGATCCAGAACATATATTGCTATAATTTTAGTTAGCTTTATTTTAATTTTCAATTCTGGTTTATTTTTGGGCAACACCCAGCAATGGTCAGGCTTTACTCCTGGCTGGGAACTCAGGAATCCCCTGGTGCTTCTCAGGGGATCATATGCAAAGGCTTTAACCCTGCTCAGCTGCATGCAGGGAAAAAAGATATACTCCTTGTCATAATTCTGCCCTCCAATTTTGGAGTATTTTTTTAAACACATACTTAATTAACCTATGCTTCCATTATTTGCACAATGTATGTTGACAAAGTATCCCTTGTAATTTAATTCTTTCCTCAGAGCACATGGAGGTAAGGAAAACTGAAAAGCATAAACTTTTCAGTGATTGAAAAAAAAAAGGATGAACTTGGTCTACAAAAAGTCCATAAGCCTCATAGATGTATTTGGAAATGTCAAGATTTAACTCTTATTTCAGTTTTGCCAAACAAAATTTCAAGTGACTTTGTCATGATATTAATTTCTTTAAATCTTAGGTTTTTGCTTATAAAATTAGACAATTGTAGGATCTTTAGTGTGCATATTTTAAGAGACCTAAATGAAATGCTAAATTTAAAATGTAAGGACCAGACCATTCTAGAACTCAAAATCCATCAATATGGTTATTTTAATGCTCTTTGCAGTGATATTTACAATGACCAAGTGTGAACACAATCTTGTTGCCCTGAATGAGAAAAGAAATATAATATGCATAATTGAATGCTAGTCAAATAAGATAAATTCTTGACTTTCACGTTAGCATGATAGTAAATTCATGTCATGCTAAAGAGGTCAGGAAGAGACAAATACCATCTGATTTTATTCATTATGTAATAGAGCAAAGAAGAATATTCTTGAACAGACATAGCTAAAGGCAAAACAAATCCTTGTACTCATAGATCTGAGGTTACCAGAAAGGGTGGAGGAGCCAGTGATAAAGAGACCAAAATGTCGAAGACACTATGGTGGAGATTGATTTTTTGGTGATGGCTACAGTCTGGAACATGTATTTTGAAGAGGTGTAAAACTGTACATCTAAAAGGTGTGCAGTTGTGTAAAGAAATGTAACATCAATAAGAAATTTAACAAAACTAAGATGAGATAAAATCTTGAGAAGCTCATTTTGTATATGCTAGGGAGAATTTCAAGAAAGTGATTTAATATAGTTTGTGACATTTTCAAAGTTCATGGAGTCCAACATGCAGTAACCAAAGATACCATTCTAACACACTGATCTCTGTATAAAAAAAAATCATGCCTTACTACTCTGAATTCTCTAATAATGTAATTAATAATTAAAATGAAACGTGATTGTGCTGCCCCAATTTCTTAGCATGTTATTAAGAACTTAAATGATAGAGAACTCTGATCACTTGATCACTTGAATCCCGTTATTTATCCATTTGCTTGAGTGGGTGCCAGTAACATTTCCATTTGACCCTATCATGTGCCAGTGTAGCCCAATGGCATCTGGTTGCTTCAGGAATATGAAGAGCCTCAAACCTTTCATTCAGGGTCTTGATGAAGAAGTCTGACCATCTTGTAGGTGGGCAGCCACATGATCTTCTGACATTCTGTGGGATCCAGTCAGTAACGGCTCTAGTCCAGTGGTCATCTCCAAAACACATTACACGTCCAGCCCATCTGTTTTTTGATGTCTTGGCAAACAAGATAGCGTCCCTGATTCCGGAATAGCAATGGAGGTCAGAACTCCAGATTCCTTTTCTCACTTGAGTGAGGAGTGATATTCCAAGCATAGCTCTTTCGATTCCTCCCCGGGAGAACCGAAGTATCATTCTCATCTTGCTTTTGTAGGGCCCAGGTCTCTGAGGCGTATGTTAATGCAGAGAGAATGGTGGAGTCGAAGAGATGTGCCCGAAGTCAGAGGTTCTTTGTCCTTTTAGCTATTTCTTCGATGCTTTTGAAGGCTTTCCGTGCCATTCTCTTCCTCCTGCGCAGCTCAGGTTTTAGGTCATTCATCATGTTGACTTCTTGACCAAGGTACACATAATTGTTGCATTCAGAGATGTCTGTTCCATTGAGAGTGAATGGGGCCTCTGGAACTAGTTCATTTTTCATGAACATTGTTTTGTTTAGATTCAACTGTAGACCTATCTTTCCACATTCTCAGTCAAAGTCAGCCAGCATTTGTGCCGCTTGGCTAATGTTTGGTGTTATTAGAACGATGTCATCAGCGAGCGGAGGTGGTATAGTTGCTGACCGTCTATCTTCACTCCCATTCCTTCCCATTCTAATTGTCGCATGATGTTCTCAAGGGTGGCGCTGAAGAGTTTTGGTGAAATGGTATCACCCTGCCAAACCCCTCTTTTGACATCAATGATCACTTCCTTGAGAATGGTGAGATTCTGGTGGTGAATCCGTAATACAGCTCACGAAGGATCTTGATGTATTGGGTTTGAATGCCTTGTTTGCCTAGGTCTTCGATGACCTAGATAAATGACCTCAATGGCCTTCAATAAATAGATTAAATGATAAGAGAATTCTGATTATTTGAATTATGCTTTTTTCCTCAGAGTGGATACTAGAGTTCTTGTGGATTGAATATGGATACAGAAGTTAATTTCTGGGACCCATGTCAAAGAGGCTTAGAACTAGGAAACAAGTAGAATGATGAATGCATGTATGTTCTTTGTAAATTCTAAAAGTACTAATTAAATTTTAGCATATAGGCTACAGAATAAGTGTAAAATATAAAAAAAAAAAACCAATGATAACACTGCAGGTAGGGCATTTGCCCTGTTTGCAACCAAGCTGGGTTAAATTCCTAGAATCCCAAATGGTTCCCTAGCACCTCCAGGAGTAAAGCCTGCATGTAGAGTCAGGCATCTACCTCGAGCATCACCAAAAGCCAAGAGGGAAAGAAAGAAAAAGGCAAGAAAGAAAAAAGGAAAAAGAGGAGGAAAGCTATTTATTTATGTAGAGGAATTTAAATGAGACAATTAAATTATTTTCAGGAAAAATATTGGATAACTTACTCTCAATAAAAATATCGGGAAAAGGGATCATCATTTAAGATAATTTATATTGATAAAGTGCTGTCAAGCTCCCAAAAGTCTTATGAAATGAAATTGGGATACACAACCTACTGTAAGTTGGGGCACCGCACATACTGCCAGCGATTCTTAAATAGCTAGGAGTCCAGCTTGCTCACACAATAAAAAAGCTGTCTTTTATGTTCTTTTAATTAGAGTAGACATTTCTCCCTTGATACTTAAAATTATAGATTATACTTGTACTTGTAAAACCATAACGGATTTCTGATGACCATTAAGAGTATGGGACCTAGGGAGTAGTTGCCCTTAGCTAGAAAGCCAAAATTGTGCATCGGTAAATAGATGAACATAATTTTATGTGTTCTTCATGGTAGTATAACTAACTGGTAATAAAACCTTATTAGAAATTCACTCTGTATGAAAATTTTAAAGGATTTTATGAATATATATGATGTGCTCACATTTATGGTTTATTTACCTTTGTAACAGTGTTTGCCAAGAACTGCTTTCTTTGTACAGCTCAAATATTAATGTTATTTGAAAAATCAATGACTAGGACTTGGGCAGTGCTGAAAAAAACAATGTTTTATCTTTGTTCTTTCTCAAAGGGTAGACGTTCTTCATTATTTTATTTTTTCTAAAATTAAGCAATAGGTTGCAAATGTCGTTAGTTTAGAATTAATGGAGAAAGCAGTCAAGCAACCATTACATAGACAATATTTTCATCTCAAAGATGATATAAAACAGATACAATCTGGTCATCTATTTATCTGAAAGTTCAGCATCCCTAGTAAGAAGCATACTGTATGACTGCTTTCTTCACTCAACGCTCTGTTTTAGATATTTATGTTGAGATATTAGTACTTTGATAAAACTTATTCATTTTGCTTTCCACAATGAATTTTCTATGAACATAAAGTAATATCTTTATTCAGAATCCAATTATTGACATCCATTTGGTTTGCAGTTTTTTCCTAATAAAACCATATAATTGTGAACATATTTATCATGATTCTTGCCTAATATGTTTCTTTTGACACACAATACATTTGAAAGCGGATGAGTGGGTCTCTCAGAGTGTTTTAGGGTGTCATGATACTTTTATAGGTCGTGTGACCTGTAATTTAATTTCTGCTCAATTACGATTTGAAAATGAGTAACGTGCTATTTTCAACTCTATTCCCAATAAAATTCACAACAAAATATTACAAGTTGATTAAATTAGCATTTTCTTTTGTATTAATGATTTTAAATACTTTTATATTTTAATGGCAGAGTAAAGAAAGTTCTTATAAGAATTCACATCTGACTTCCTGCTAGTATACTGTCATACAGAACGTATGGAGATGTTACTGGTACCCGCTCGAGCAAATTGATGAACAATGGAAAGACAAGCGACAAGTAACAAGTGACAAGTTTTACGCATTGAATATCTCTATTTCCTCTTGAAGTTATTATTATAGCTTCAGTTACATCTTGAGCTATTATTCCTTTGTACCCATCTGAGAAAATTTCTCTAGTTATAGAAGTGATAGAACATAAATGAGTATAATGGATAAGACTTATAATTCAAGTTCCTTTTAATCATAGGGAAATAATTCCTGTCTTTCATGTTAAAAACTAGGAGACTAAATTAAAGGGAAATATTGAATATCAATTATTTTGGGTTTATTCAAGTCACATATATTTTTATGCTGGTCGGATAGAGTTTTTTTTCAGTAAAACTATGACAGCTTCTACATGTTAATTTGTGTTCAAAATACTCTTACATTGTTCAGATATCACTATGAACAACTTTTTAGTATTTAGCTAAACAAATAAAATTTCTGTCAAAGTACATTTCGTACTCATTCTCTGGTGGAATAATTTTTAAATTACTAGTTTACTAATGAACAATCAGTTATTTAAAAACTGTTGAAAACTTGGAGCCAGAGCGATAGCCCAGAGGGTAGGGTGCTTGCCTTGCGCGCAACTGACCCAGGTTCTATCCCCGAATCCCATATGGTTCCCCAAGCACTGCCAGGAGTAATTCCTGAGTGCAGACCCAGGAGAAACCCCCTGAGCATCTCCGGATGTGACCCAAAAAAGAAAAAAAAACTGTTGAAAACTTGAGATTCATTAAACATGAACTTCCTGAATAAATATTAGTAAACAGTATCATCTTTATAACTTGCATAATATAACCATACTTCACTATAATTTATTATAACACAGTACTATCATATAACAAATACAATAATTACAAGTGTGATGCCACACATGTAAATTCAAACCAGAAATAGGGAAACAAAGCGAAATGAAATATTTTCAGCAAGGAAGGTCATTTCTTAAGCCATCTTCAGTTAAACTAGTACCATAATCAGAGTAGAATAAACCCCAGGAATCCAGCTCTGATTACCCGTGAGTCAGTGATTTGTGAGATGGAATATTTAAGGTGATAATATAAAGTTCAACCCTTGATAAAAACCAAGATCACTCACAAGCAGCTTCCAGTGATTTAATGGATAGTAAAATATCACTATGGAATTCTAGTGCAGTCAGGCACACTATACAATGGTTTTACTGTATATTGTCAATGATATTTATAGCATGAACTTGCTTATTTAAGAGTCAAAATTAAAATTATTCCCATGTGTGAAGTTTTAGTACACTAAAAAAATAGAAATGCTATGTTGGAAATAGTTTTGGTCAGAAAATCTGAATATTGTCATATTGATGCGTCTCAATTTTAATCCAAATATGGGACCGTGAGTGCTGAAATTTTAGCCTTTCTTTCAATCTATGCACTCTATTAACAGAGTGCTATACAGTATAGCTAAACTTTAGTAATATTCAAAGATTAATTATGAATTAAGGTTGTGCTTACTTATTTCTCCCACAGCTACCACTTGTCTCCTGGCATTTCTAATTATGTGTTAACACTCAGAAATTTAGAGAAAAGATGCCTCCAGTAAATCTAAACTACCAAACTCATTCAATTTTAAACTAATTATCTTCAACAGTTTTGTCACCTGAAAAATGAAACTTTTCTTACCCTTTTTAGGCCACATTTCTAAGCAACAGGTTTTTCAAAGCATTCCAGTCACACCGCAATTCAATGCAATTAAAACAAACTTACTACCTATTTATTGCAAAATGCTTATATTATCGTTTCATCATTATTATTGTTGTTTTTGGTTTGGTGAGCACACTCAGAAGTGCTCAGGAATCATTCCTACAGGACTCATTGAGAGACAATCTTCCCATTCTCTTCTGTTGAAGAGCCAACGTGAAATGCGCTCATTGGCAGCACAGAAAGAAACAGAAAAGAAAAAAAAGTTTGACATGGAAGGAATAACAGGAAAGCATTCATTTCTGATGCCCTACCATAGCTTGGGAACACTCATTCCAGTGTTTACATTTCCAACTTCTCAGACTAATTAATCTAGTGAAAAAGAAATCAACATCTACAGGTTATAGGTTCTTTCCCATTAGATGCTGGAACTAGGCATACAAGGTTTTGGAGTACTTGTATCCAAATGTTTGTATCATACAAATACAAGGTTTTAAATGGAATATATTTAGTTAATTGCCTCTGTAGGGCCTCAGAAGAAGCTGGATGAGACTCGCTCACCACAATAGCCGCCATTTTACGGTCCGGACTCCACAGCTTATCTTAGCCCACTCAAGAGAGATGCTAATCTCAAACCCAGCTCAGCAGAAGCAGCTGAATTCAATCCCAGGTAGGCGGTTCTCGGAAATGGAAGTCACCAAGCATTCATGGAGATAGAGCCAGGATCCCTATTCCCCTCTCTGTCCCGTCTGGGAGGCCTGGTGGCCCAGCCCACAAACTGCCTCAGGGCTATCAGCCATCATGCAGAGACTCAGACACTCGGGGGGAGAGCTGCCATCCAGCTCTCCCTGAGTCACTCCACATCAAACTAGTGGAACCAATCATGTTCTAAAAACTCAGTAAGTAAATTTAAGAAAAGAAGACGTCAGAAAACCTTGCACAAGAAAACCACAATCACCCTCTGGTCCAAACTCCACAGCTGGATACAACCTGACCCAAGAGAAAACCCAAATTGAAGCCCTGCATGCTGGACTCGGTGACTACCCAACCAGGTTTTTAGGGGGCCTGAACTGGGGCCACCTCCCCACACCTGGGCTCCCTCCACAAAGGCATGACAGCCCCGCCCATAACTGCTGCTGGGGCTCTTGGCCCACACCAGGTATTCAGGTGCAGGACAGAGACTCTGCCTGCCTGCCTGCCCTATGCTAGACTGATGGGGGTGTCTTGAGGTGGGACAGGTTTTTCTCCTTGGCCTGTGCTCTGCCAGGCTCCCAGAAGTCATAAAACTTGGTGCAACACAACCACAGTTATTCTCTGGTCTGTATTCCACAGCTGGGAACAGCCCAATCCCATGGTGCGCAGGGGCCTGCACAACATCTCAAAACCTAGTATACCACAAACGTGTGGGATCAGAGAAATAGGAACCTGATAATCGTTGAAAATGATGATGATACCATTTGAGAACTGAGCATTGAATATTGGCAAAAAGATACACATGATAACCTCTAAATGTATGTATTAGAATCTACAATGTGTAAGAAAAGGAAGCGAGAAGGAGAGAGAGAGGAAGAGAGAAAGGAGATAAAGAAACCTAATATGGAGGCAGGCTGGGTGAAGGGGGAGGGAACTGAGGATGTCGGTGGTGGGAGATGGGTATGGATGGTGGAATGGGTGTTGGAACACTGTAGAACCAAAATTCAAACACAAATATCTTGTAATTGTATATCTAACGGTGGTATAATAAAATTTTAAATAACAAATAAATAAATAGTGAGATTAGTACATGTAAAATGGAATATAGTCTAGCCTTTAATAATATCAAGGCATAGACAGGTTGGCTTTAATTATAAATAAACATGAAGAATGTCAGCAACAGCAGAGACTGAGTCAATACGAAATCCTACCAATTCCTGGAAGCTGTTCATTCTAAGGATGTCACATATTTTAGCTACAAATTTTCATGAGAACCATATTTCTCTATACCAAATTTTTATCTGAACTGAAAATAGCTTAAATAATTTTAGTTACTGTAGTAGGTTAATAGATGCAAGTTTTATGTGAGAAATTGTCTAATGAACACCTTTAAACAAAGTGTCCCTGAATGTTCCTAAAATGTTATACTCGAAAGCACAGTGAGAGATAACAGTAAGCAATAACTTCTACAAATGAGTTCAAGAATATTCCATTCATGAGAATTATTCAAGCTTGTTAAAAAACACAGAAATTTTCTGTTTTTCTTTATTTTTCCCCTGCTAAGGCATACCTGGATCTTTCCTTTTTTAATAGGATTATTATAATTAGCCTAAGATAAGAATACACCTGTTTAGAGACCGAGTTTATTTTCTTTCCTATTTTCTTATATCCTCTTTTGATTCTTTTGTGATTAATAACAGTGTCACTAAGTGGTGCAGATGTAGACTAGCGACATTACCAGAGGATTCTAGTGACACAGTCTGAACCAACATGTGCAATAAATCATGCCTATTGCTTAGGGCAGAACAAAATGCTCTGCTTAACCAGAGGCTTTCTAATACTTAAGGGCCAAATCTCAAAACAAATGTGAATTCTACACTTAAGAAGCAACTAGATTTTTGGTTTATATTAATGGATATAATCCCTTTAAAACAAACTTCAATATGTCACATAGGCACCAGTTTGTTTTTCAGAAAGATACTTAAAATGATAAATTAGGGTGTATTTTAATTATACACAATTTAAATACAATTTAATCTAGTACCTCCTTTCCTAGATTAATAGAGAAAATATAACTTCCCTAATGTTACAGAGAAAATTAATCACCAACATTCTAATACTGGTGACTTTTTTTGTAGATATATTATTTCTAAATTATATATGTATTATATTTCAATTATATATTAATTTATTACTAAATTGATTACTTTAAATAAATCTATTTATAAATTAATTTAATATTTAATACTTGTTTTTAAAAAATGTAATATCCAGGTTATGTTATTGTTTCTGAAACCATTATATGTATATGAATACTATTTTGCATATTTATCTGTTTCTACATATATAGTCCTAACATCAAATCACAGGGATGGCTATATTGGAGTCACAAATATAAACACTTGTTACTCAAAGCAATAGTTAGCATATGTCAATAATGTGTTAGATATTATAAAATTTGCATTTTGAGAATGAGAAAAATTATAAAATGGAACTTGCTGAGGATAATGTATTTTTTAATCTCAACTTGTTTAGGATGCAAAAGCCATTAGAATACGGGCTATAGAGTTGGGCCATGTTTCTAAATCCACACACAACTACTACTTGTGCAATCCTTTTGAAGTTAATTAGCCTTTCTATATCTTATTTCCCATATTTAAAAAAGAAATAATTCTAGTATGTACAAGATATTAGTTTTTTTTTCAAGAAAGAGGAATCTATAAAGTTCTTATTGGGAGGGGAGTAGTGATTTTAGATGTACTAAAATAATTTGAAAATGTTTGCATTAAATTATAACTACAAAATCTGGAGATATAGTACATTGGTTAAGGTGCTTCCCTTGCAAATGGCTAATCCAGGTTTAATCCCTGGTGTCACATATGATCCATTGACTACTACCAGGAGTTATCCCTGAGCTTAAAGCTGGTAATAAACACTACAGATCACAGGTGTGGCCCCAAACAAACAAAAAATCTGTAGAACCAGAGAAATAGTACAGGTAACATAGTGCTCACTTAGCATGTAGCTGATCCTAGGTTGATTCTTCTTGCTTCACACCTTATGGTCCCATAAGCTCTGCTGGAAGTGAACATTGCTTAGCACAGAGCTAAAAGTCCCTGACACTGTTGAGTGTAAACCCAAAAATATGCCCCCAAATCACAATTATATTAATCAAAACCAAATGTTTATAGTTCACTAGAGCTAGGATTTTATGACAAAACACTCTGGAAAGGAATTATTATTAAAATTATGTGTATATAAATTTATTTATTTTGAGAATTCACGTTATATTAGAAAAAGCACGTATATAGAGAAGATTTAAACAAAATATAGACTATTGTAGTGGCAGATATGTGATACAGACAAATTACTCAGGAGTGGTGCAAAGATGAGATCCTCATGAAAGATAAAAGTGTGCTGTCCTATTGATTTTCAAAGTAGTAAACATTTGTAAACAAATTGATATTTTTGATATAAATTATAACTGAGCAATGTTAATTGATATGCACTAAAATTGAACATGACTATAAGTTATCCCCCAAATCTTCCAACTCTAAAATTCCATGTTTGAAATATCTCTGAACAAGGACAGCTGATGGAAAATAGAGAAAAATAGAATGACTAGTAGTACTGAGAGTGGTAGGCATATTTAATTAAAATACAAATTGATTATTAACATTCAGATTCACATGAGAGTTATTTTCCAGAAAATTGGGTTGCGTAATTGCATTTTACATTATTTTTTTGTTTTCATGTATCTGTAATTACAGATTTGCTATATTTTACATTATATGTTTTAATTTTTATCAAGTAGCTTCATTTGAAGCTTTTTGAACCATTCAAATCTTATTTTAGTAGGAATTTCAGTGTGTTATTGGTCTGTGAGCTAGTGCAATGACTTGTCTGTTTGTTTTTCTAAAAAGGTAATTTGGTAAAGTTTAAAGGTCTGTAAGTGTGATAAGTTGAAAATTCATTCTTTCATACATAACAAGGATGAATTTTTCTGTAGGGAAGACAAACTAGGACAATAAAGTGGGTTTTAGCTTTTCTATTTATGACTTTAGAATATCAATGTTCATTTGATAGTATAATTAGTACACATTATACCTAGCCAGAGTTACTTACATAGCTCTAGTATTTGTAGGAAAGTTAGTACAGTGAGAAACTTACTTTCTAAGCAGTGAAGGAAGAAGGAAAAGAGTTAAGGACAGAAGTAGAAAGTCTGGAGCAATGTGATGATGGTGAAGATCTAGTAACTTCTTATAATCAAAACCATGGAAGTCAACTCAACTGTAATCTGTTATTTAAACAATAATACATTTTTAAAAACAATAAAGCTATGATTTTTTAAAAACATGAATAAAGATTATGATTTTTATTATTTAAATTATATAAGATCTTCCCAAACTGTAGATAAGAGAAATCAATGTGAAAATAGGAACTTATACTACATAATCTGGTGAAGGTTCTAGGCATAGCAATTATCTGGTTTTTAGGAGCAGTTGTAGGTCTGGCGGCACATGTTCTCCATTGGTATTGCCCTTATTCAGTTTTAGATATGCTTAAATGGAATTGTGTAAGTGGAATTTAAATACTCAAACTATGCTTTGACTGAATTTCATACCTCAAACCCTGATCTAAGTACTAAAACATTATGTTGTCTTTTCTGTATATACTATAAGTCATCTAATATAATAATTATATTTGTTAATCTGTTGAAAACAGCTAATACAGGGATCAAGGCTCACCAAGAAATTTACTGACTGAAAATACAGGTACGCAAGTCTTTCTGATACTTTATTTGCCATTTCTTAAAGTTTTTTTTTGGAACAAAGAATATGAAGTAAAATTATTATGTACCTAAGGGAGTAGGTTGGGGATAGGAGGAAAATTGCAAACATTAAGGGAAGGAAGGTAACACTGGTGGTGTCAGAAAAGTAAATGCTTGGAATGACTATATAATGAACAACTGTAAGTCATGTTTTTTAATTAAAAATGTTAATACAAATATTTTGATTTATACTATTGTTGGAAAAAAAGTAAATCTCACATCAGATTTTATGATTGTGCAAAATTTCTCATGCCATTAGCTATTTAAAGACTATTTGCAGATGCACTTCAGGATGATACCTCAAGAGCTAGTAAGATAGTTTAAAGGGCACAAGGCTCTGGCTTTCACATCCAGCACCACATGACTTCCCAAGTACTCCTACATAGTGAATTCCAAACTGAAAAAAAAATATATGATAATTCCTCAGGCAGGGTTATATTTTCAACACACAGAGAAAAATCAGTCATTGAGCTGTTGAAACAGAAAAAATGCATTTCATTCATGCACAAATATTTATGTTAGATGTATATAGTTGAGTAAGATTCTCATGTGCTGAATTATTACAATCATGTTCAAGTTGAGAAACAGTGGGAATCAAATATTGTAAAGAAAATATCTTATTGGGATTTTTGTTTTGCAACTTAAAAATAAAAATAACAGGCCTGACTTTTCATATAAAGTTGAAAATAATAACGATATTAATAATGTTTTGTGTAAGAATTTAATTTAAGAAAATAACATATGTCCTTGGGTCCAAAGAAAGAGTACTGTGAGTAGGGTGCTTGCCTTGCACACAACTGATGCAACTGTGAACCTTGGCACTCCATGTAGTCTCCAGAACAATCTCCGGGTGCAGAGCCAGGAGGAAGTTCTAAGCACTGCCAGGCGTGGTTCAAAACACCAATAAATAATTGTGGGATATATATATATATAGTGAATATATATATTATGAACATATATGTATATATTATGATATATATTATGATACCAGTATCCAGAACAAGCCAGACGACCCCCCCACTCCATGAGGACCTCCATTTTCCACATCCAGACTTACCCCTCATCAGAACTCCACCCAGCAGACCAGCCTATCACAGCCCGGCTCATCGAGATCCACCCTGCTGCAGTCTTTTTAATCCGGCTCAGGTATGCTGATCCAGAGACAGACATGGGGCAGAGCTGCTACTGGCTCTCACTGTGCCCAGCCTCTCATGAGGTGCCCAGGAGGGATGGCAGGTTCTAGCCCTGGCCCATCACCCCAGCAGAGCCTCACAACAAGCTAGACGACCCCCTCTCCATGAGGACCTCCATTTTCCACATCTGGACTTCCTCCTCGTCAGAACTCCACCCAGCAGACCAGCCTATCACAGCCTGGCTTGCGGCCGCAATAAATGCTGGATTTTTAGATGACTACAAGAGTATGCTACCCGCATGGCAGAGCCTGGCAAGCTACCCTTGTCGTATTTGATATGCCAGACACAAGTAACAATTATAGACCTCATTCCCATGACCTGATGGAATGGTTTGAGGCTCTTTATGTTCCTGGAGCAAGCAAGTTCCCTTGGGCTCTACTTGGATGAGACAGGTCATATGGAGATATTACTGGTGCTCACTCGAGGCAAATCGAAGATGAACGGGAAGACAGTGATACAGACAGTGACAGTGATACCAATATCTAAGGCCAGGCAAAACATGGATTAGGAGGTCTTGTCAATAGGTAGAATCAACTCCCTCTCTGTGTGGGAGTCAGAGGTTAGGTAAGACAGAGAAGAAAACAGTGTGCTAATAATCATTGGACATTATAATACCAACCTAGAACTGAGCATTGAATATCATATAGGCATTGAATTGCACAATATATCATATAATTAGTTAATCATTTTTTCAAGTACTCTCTAAGAAGAGATTTGTTATTTATGTATTAAAAGCATTAAGAATGGAGACACACAGGGAGAGGCTGCTATCCGGCTCTCCCCTAGCTCAGCTGACCATGCGGTACCCAGGAGGGAGGATGTGTTCTGGTCCGGTCACCACCCCATTAGGACCTCAGAAGCAGCCAGAGGAAACTTGCTCACAATAATCACAGCCATTTTCAATGACTGGACTCCACAGGTCATCATAACCCCACCCAAGAGAGAAGCCAATTTCAAGCCTGCCTCACCAGAGCTCTACACAACAGAGCAGCTGATTTCAAGCCCAGGTAGGCAGTTCTAGGCGGTGAAAGTCACCGGGCTTCCGTGTAGATGGAGTTGGGGTCCCCCTTCCCTGCTTATCTAGTCCAGGAGGCCTGGTAGACCAGTCCACGAATTGCCTCCGGGCTGTGGACCATCATGCAGAGACTCAGTCACGTGGGGCAGAACTACACCCAATTCTCCCCGTGTTTGCTGTACCACGGTACATCAAACTAGTTTAAAACTCTTTCTAGAAACTCAGAAAATAAATTCAAGAAAAGAATTTGGCCAGATTCTCCCATAACCAACAATAAGGAAGAAAATAGATTCATCAATAATATTGCCATGTATGTGCTTTAACAATAAATGTAATTAGTGACAGCTGAGGGAGCAGGCATGGGCATTGGCGTGGGTGGGAAATGAGGATCTTTGGTGGTGGGAACACACTGGTGGTGGGAGTGGCATTGAAGTATGAATCTTTCTATCAACAGTATTACAAAAATCTTAAACTTTGTAAATCATGGTGTTTCAATAAAAATGGGTGAAAACCCAGCATAAAATTGAAAAAAAATACAGGCAGATGGGAGAGGGAAACAGAGGACATTGGTAGTGGAAAATGTGCATTGGTGGAGTGTTGGATGACAGGCCTAGCTAATTTGGGAGCTTTGCTGTTTTATCCACTCACACATTAATCTATTTACATCTTCTTAAGCCAGGGTTCATACTAATGATATCTCTCTTCTATGTAAACACTGATGGAGAGTGTGACAATTACAGAAGTCACCTTGACTCTGAATGAGTAAGTTCTGATTCATTATTATATATCTAATAAGACTTATATGTTTCCTAGATTGGGCATAGCTCCTCTTTATGCCCACTGGACCCATCATGGTACAGTTAGAATTTACCAGGGGACTATCTTCTGGCTATGTTGAGACTATCTTTAAGATTATAGGAGGATCATACTAATTTGCCCTAAAGCAGGCAATTGTGGCCCTTTCAGTATATGGAGAACAAGATACTCAGAATCATCCTGGTGTAGATAGTAAATAAGAAGGACCTTGTGGGTACAATCTAGATTACACGATGCCCATGAAATTAAGATGTATTATTTTATACCAGCCCCTCTCTATCCTGTGTTTTACATAAGAGATAATTTTGGAAGAAGGCATTAGACCTTGGCAGTATTCATTTGTTTAGGCCTATAGTAGGGTGTGGCACCAGCTTTCTATACTCTTCTACTATCTAGAAGCTGTTTAGGGTTCTATGTTGACAAGACCCTCTCTGAAGTTAGGATTGCTTTGGTGTCTATAAGGGGACTGACTTGAGGTACTAGCCCCTTTTTTGGTAGGACTCTCTCTAGGGTGAGATCCTCTTTCTTGGTGGGACTCCTTTCTGGTAGGTCCCTCTTTGGTAGGACTCTCTCTCGAAGTGGGATCCTCTTTGGTAGGAGTCTTGAGCCCTCATGTATAGGAAGTATCATACTAGTTTGCCCTCAAGCTGGTGAGTGTGACCCTTTTAGTATATGGAGTTCAAGATACTCAGAATCACCCTGGTGCAGAAAATAAATAAATAGGACCTTGTGGGTACCATGTAGATTAGATGAAGTTCATGAAATTAGGATTATTACTTTATACCAGTCCCCCTCTCTCTCCATTGTTTTACATAAAAGATAATCTTGGAAGAAGGGCTTAGTCCTTGACATTAGAGTTTGTTTAGACCTGTAGTAGGGTATGGAACCACACTTCTATTATCTTCTACTATCTAGAAGCTGTTGAGTTGATCTTTGTTGACAGGCCCCTCCCTGTCAACAGTTAGGATTATTTTATATAAAGAGACAGATTTGAGGTACCCTTTCTTTGGTAGGCACCTCTCTCTGGTGGAATCCTCTTTGTTAGGAGACCTGGGTCCTCATGTATGAACTAAGTTCTGATCAGAGTTAGAGATCTTCCATTATATTGGATTGTGGTAGTAGAACTTTTCTTACTATTAAAAGCTTTTTGAAACTATGCAGGGCTCGTGAGTTTTCATCCATTCCTCGGCAGCTTTGGAGGTAGAAGATCCCTTCTTTCCAGATACTGTTGGGGACCCCAGTGGCTCCCTGACAGTTTTTGTTGCGTTATTCAACTTTTTATTTTTCCTTCCGCTATAGCATCTTTGTCATAAAAGGAGAGCAATCTTATTCAATCTTATTCAATCAAACAATCTTATTCAATTTTGTATCTTTTCTGTTTGTTTGGGGAAGGCATGCACAGCAGTTGTCAGGGCTCACTCTAGGCTCTGCCCTTAGGGATCGCTCTTGGAGCAGTCCGGGAACCATATCTGTGATGGAGAGTGAAACTTTGTTGTTCACGTGTCAGCCAATTGCCCTTGCCCCAATTCAATTTCATTTCTTATTGTTTAGAAGAGTTAATGCTGATTTTTAGGCGAACAGGTTGATGTCTTAGGAGCAGAGGGTATATTGGCTAGTAATGGCCATCTCTGGAAATAAATTTCTCCAATAGTGTTTGTTACAATGAATCAAATATATTTGGGATAAAAACAAATGCTTTAGGTAATTACTTTTGTGACAAAATTTTAAAATCCTACTTTGATCATAATCAAGACAAAGAATGTATATTTAAATTTAAGATATAATTTTAATATTCTTAATTTCATTTCATCGCTTTTCCTACCATTCTTATGGCACAGAAGATTTTAAAGACAGGGATGTAATTTCGAGGTAGAACAGAGGTCTCAGATATCTGTTGTCTGGGTTCAATTCATATCAACACACATGCACACAAACACACATGTTAAAGAACATTTTATATGAAAATTGTCTCAATTTTTTTTTTTTTTTTTTTATCCATATTTTGCAGTGCTCAGAGCTTACTCCTGGCTCTAAACTTAAGAATCACTCCTGGCGCACCCACAAACCCTATATGTTGTAGGATGGAAGTCAGATGGGGTACCTGCAAGATACTCTGCAAGTACTCTACTATCACTCTGGCTCTGTAGGGAGCCCCAGGAATCCAGAACAATATCAGGAAACGAGTTCCCTTCTATCTCCGAGGATGGTGGGAATAAATGAACACTCACAAGGCCAGTGCAGTTTCAAAAGTCTTTTACTAATTATCAATAATAGAACAACCTCTGCCGCTACAATCCAAGATAATGGGATCCCCAGACCTCTAGCTCAGAATTCCAACCATGCACTCTAGCCCAAGTTTCTCACCAAAGTGGATCCAAGCACCTCAAGTCACTTCCCTTATATGTCCAAAAGTAATCCTATCTTCTGTGAGGGTAGAGTCAACAATGATCAATGAATCAAATTTAGGTGCAGATGCAGGGTGATACCACACTAGTGTGGTGCCACACTTGTTTCAGGTATAGGTGATTATACCAAGCAACAGTCCCTTCCTCAGAGGTTATCTCTCATGTCAAAACACTTGAGAGAGAGGGAGGGCTGGTATAAAGAAAGCTCTTCTTAATGGATGTATATTCATGGGAAGAAATTCATTAGAATTGCATGGGCTTCATGCAATCTAAATGGTAACCACGGGGTCCTTCTTATTTATCATCTGCATCAGGGTGACTCTGAGTGTTTTGTCCTCTGGTAACTGAAAGGATCATGCTCACCTGCTTGACAGCAAACTAGTATGATCCTAATTTTAATCTTAAATTGTAGTTTTAACATAGTTAGGTCTGTGTCTCCTATTAAATTCTAACTGTCTCACACTGGGACCAGTGGGTATTAAGAGGAATTTTGTGCAATCTAGAAAACATTAAAATCATAGTCAAGTTTATAATATTTCAGAAGTTATTACTTCAGAGTCAAAGTGACTCCAGTAACTTCCACACCCTCCATCAGTGGTTATCCAGAAGAGAGATCTCATTAGTTAAAACCCTGACTTAAGGATATGTAAATAACTTAAACTGTATGTAAGTAGATTAAACAGCAAAGATCCTAAGCTAGCTAGGCCCAATCATCCAACAAGGCCCTAATATTTTAATGCTGTATCCATAATATTTTATGGAAACGACATCATTTTTACATGTAAAATTAAATGTGCATTTTAATATTTTAATATATTTGTGAAAATTGCTGTTTAATATCATTTATTTTTAGTTACTGGGACTTATCCCAGTTACTGTGTTTATCCCAATTGACTGTGAAAGAGTTTTACTGACATAAATATTAAAAACAAGCTATAGAAAAAACAATTTCAATTAATGCTGTCAGACTGCCTTCCAATGTTTATGCTCTTGAGCTCTTGAGAGCAGTATATTAGGCTTGATTCACTTCATATTCTTTACAATTCTTAATGCTGCACTGTATATGGTATTTTGCCATTCTAATGTGCATCTCTTCTAAGTGAAAAACAAATCTTTGTTGCTTTAACAGCAAAGCCCCTTTATTTGCATTCGTATACAAAGGCAAATAATTAACTCAATGACCATCTAAGCTCTTTTTTCTTGAATGTTTATAGCTATATCTGTTGCACTTGTTAAGGTTGTCAAATTCAAGGTTTTACTTCAGCAATTCCGACAGTAAAGGTATATATGCTTGTTGTCACCTTAGCATTTATTTACACTGGAAAATGAAAAAATACATTGAAGTAAGATGGTAGACAACTATAAGAATATAAAATATCCACTACACTTTGTAATCACAATGATTTAATATAGTTTTCAGAGTCGTTGTCATTTACTGCAGAGGTGTTAATACTTGGCATGTCTCTAATTCTCTACAGCATTTGTTTATTAAACAACAGACAGCAACAACACCAAAAACAGTCACAGGGTTTCTGCAGAACCGGTTGAATTTGAGGATGTAATGGCTGAGTCTAGTAGATTGAAGACCTGATTTAAAGCTATAATGATCAAAATACTAGTCAAGCCAATATATTAACCACTATCCTTAGGTCGCTCCAGAAATAGTTGCTATTTTGTGTACTCACCATTGGATTTAAATCAGAAAAGTGATAAGCTGTCACAATCTTAATTAATCGTGACCTTTAATTAAGTACAGCAATGGAAGTGCTAGTCTCAAAATAATCGTGGTTTATGCTAATAAGTGACTTAAAAACAGTGCTAAGTAAACAATTTTCTGACTGAAAAGCATAAAAATAGATATATCTAAAATACATTTTTCTAAACCCTCTTTAATATTTATATTGTTATTTGTTTGAGGACCACACTTGCTGGAACTCAAGGGTTATTCCTTACTTATGTTCAAAGGATGTGGTACTGGGGTTCTAACACAGACTCTGCATGCAAAGCATGTGCTCGGCTGTTGACTATTGCTCCACCCATAAACTTGCTTTTTTGCATTTTCCGCAGGCATTTACCTCGAAATAAAATCCTGTAAG
The DNA here is from genome assembly GCA_021461705.1 of Cryptotis parvus. Classification (NCBI taxonomy): domain Eukaryota; kingdom Metazoa; phylum Chordata; class Mammalia; order Eulipotyphla; family Soricidae; genus Cryptotis; species Cryptotis parvus. The sequence goes on along the minus strand of JAJIBD010023536.1, from coordinate 46,411 downwards.
TCTTACTTTTTGGTAGTCACAGGCTTTTACCTCAAAATTATATCCTGTAGTGGCTTACTCCTTGGTAGTGATGGATGTTCCCTCCTTCTAGGTCCCCCTTTCTCAGATCATGGGAATAATAGAAATTATTTAATTAAGGTTGAATTAAAAATTTGTTAATTTGAAACTATAAGATTAAGCACTTACTTTTGATAATTGCATATTAAACTCAATTTGAACCAGTTTAGAAGAGCAAAAGGGACCCAAAATTTGTCAGAGGACATATGAGTTTCAATGATTGCTAAAATCATGGCATTATACAATTAAGATGAAAAATGTGTTTCTTATCTGTTTCTATTTCTTTATGCTTAATCCTCCTACTAGGAACTTCATTATGATAATGCAGTCATGAATCTACAAGATTCCAGTTTTACTATGAGGGATTAAAATGCTTAGAGTTTGAGATAGTATATGGGTAAGGTATTTGCCTTGTGCATGGAAAACCAAGGTTAGATCCTCATACTCTAAATGGTCCCCAAACCTTTATTGGGTACATCTGTGAGCACTTCCACTTGTGGCTCTCAGGCCAAAAAAAGCTTAATTTATTTTCATTGTGTTCTAAAAATTGGAACTTTAATGCAAGAATGAAAAAAATAACTGTAACAAAAAATCATAAAGATTACTTATGTTTGATCAAAAATAATTTCATCATTATTTTGCCAATTTTACCACTACTCCAAAAACTGCAAAAAAGGAAAGAACATGTGTTTTAACATATGGAGGAAAATTCAGCAACTAATCTGTAGACGAGTTTTTCTATACCTTGTATAAGTGTGGTGACTTTTAACAATTAAAAATTCCTATTAAAGTTAAAACATTGGATTCAATATATGTTGAAAACATGTCTGAACCTCTAGATATATAGTCTAATCTGAAATGAGGTAAATGGCTCCAGATCCTTTTTTTTTTAAATGTCTTACTTTTTTTTTTTTTTGCTTTTTTTTGGGTCGCACCGGCGATGCTCAAGGGTTACTCCTGGCTCTGCACTCAGGAATTACTCCTGGCGTTGCTCGGGGGACCATATGGGATGCCGGGATTGAACCCGGGCGGCATGTGCCGGCGCGTGCAAGGCAAACGCCCTACCCACTGGGCTATTGCTCCGGCCCCTCCAGATCCTTAAATGAAAGTAAACCAATAGAACGTAACAGACTGACAATTTTTTCCCTTCCAAGTTATCTTCCAGTCACTGAAATACTAAGGCAATGAAGTTCAAGAACAAAGAGGAGTCTTATTAGAATGAATCAAGTCTGTGTGTAGTTAGATGCTATCAAAGATAAAATACTGAGAAGGCACTCTAAAAAGAAGGAAACCACAGGGGTTGATATTTTCCAGGATGATACTATACAGAATACAGTGAAAAACAATACATTTTTATGAGATTTCCAAAGGTGATATCCCCACAGAAGCAATGCTATAGAATGTGGTCAACCCTGGAATATCTTATTTGATGAGCACATCAACTTTATGAAGCAAAAGCTATTATGAATGACTTTAAAACTATCCAGCTTTAAAATATTAGAGGCTTTTCACTTGGGTAGTCTTATGCTAAAGTACATGCTGTTATCTAGTCTCTAGGTTGCTTTATTATACCCAAGTGATTTAGACCGCCATTTAAAAATCTGTTTCACTTTGACTTTTATTGTTTCATGGACCTAACCCGATGCCCTTAGATCCATCCCAAAGACCCATCATATTCTTAGTGTGAAATTGGTCTTGCTCATAAGTGGGGCCTTGAAATACTATTAGCATACAAAACTCCCTATGCTATGATATTAAAGTTTCTTTATTATATAAAGTTTCTTTATTACATAGTTTTGGCATGTTTAGATCCCTATCTACCTGTGCATGATGCCATTTATCTCGTCCCTTTGCTGTCCTATCCTTTCCTGTGGACTAAGTCACTCATATTGTCCCCTCACTGACCATCCCGGTGTGTGAAGTAGCTCATCCAAGACCCACATGGCTCAGGCACTGTGCTCCTGTTCTGAGATCTGCTGCTCTGCGTTCTGTTGTGGGGGTTCTGTGGTTGACCGCACAAGGTCTGTTGTCCTATACCTCTCCATCTATTTGTCTCTCTTTAGTTTTCAGGTCACAAAGGTGAGAATTGCTGCTCTTCTGCCGTTTGCCTGAGCAAAGATGAGGGGTCAAAAGATAATCTTGCATCCCTTCTATTCATCTTATTTCCACTACTATCATCCTAGTTTTAGCAATCTATCTCTCATGTTGGCAAGACTTTCAATAACCAATTAGAGGATTAGACTAGCTGGGTCCCGTCCCTCTCCCTTCCACCTCCTTGTAGCACCTCTAGTTTTCTTTTTTTCACAGAATTTGTTTTAAACTCATGCTACAATGCCATACATTCATCTCATATATGTTTCAAAACAAACATTGAAGTCTAGTTTGTTTTTCTATTTGCTTCCTAAACTCTCAGTCCTGTTTCCCATTTGACAATTAAATTTTCTAATTTTTTCAGTAGAATAATTCATGTTATGTTCCTTCATACTTTCTCTTTAATTCTCCATTTTGGCTAATTGTTAATTTACAAAATGCAAATATTCTAAACAGTATGCTATTATTTGAAAATATATGTGATTAAAATCTTTAAATTTTATGAGTTTTTAAATACTTTCATGTTTTATATTTTAAGAAATATTCCCATTCATTGTTCTTTTATTTTTATTTATTTTGTGAATTTATTGAATTCTAAAATGTCAATTTTTAAACTAACTTCTGGGGCGGGGCGATAGCCCAGCGGGTAGGGCGTTTGCCTTGCACCGCGGCCGGCCTGTGCCAGGCCTGGGTTCGATCCCCGGCATCCCATATGGTCCCCCGAGCACCGCCAGGAGTGATTCCTGAGTGCAGAGCCAGGAGTAACCCCTGAGCATCGCCGGGTGTGACCCAAAAAAAAAAAGCAAAAAAAAAAAACTAACTTCTTTCAGAGTATTTTAGGACTTAAAATATCAGTATTTGGAATCAGAACAATGTTGAAATCATTTGATAATATCAATTGCTAACTTATAAACAGTTGACTAAGTTCCCTCAATGATAATGCTGTAGTGATTTAACCCTCTTTAATTTACTCAGGACTGCTGCTCATGAAAAATCACAGGAATGGAACTTTATAACTGACAAATTTCATCTCAGTCAGATCAGTGTATTTTTCTCTTTGTGCTTTTTAAGAGTGTAGGCTAACAAGTCAATAGGGTAGCTATCTACTACACTGAGAACCTAGCCAGAAAGAGACACCTTTAAAGTTAAGGTTCTTCTTTTATTTGCTGTCACATCTTTAAATTGATGTTTTGAAGGGAGGTCACTTGTCACTTGTTTACCCATTGTTCATCAATTTGCTTGAGCCAGTAACATCTCCATTTGTTAGGAATGAAGTCCATTATTGTTACTGTTTTTGGTATATCCAATACACTATGTGTAGCTTGCCAGGCTCTGCCTTGGCTCTGGTTTCATCCCATGGGACCCAGTCTTGAAGGGAGGTATTGGGCGGTAAGTAGCAGAGCTCAGTATCTATTCCTAGCTCTGGTTAAGGAGTGATCCCTGGGGGACTTGGTGTGACCCCGGGTGACATGGATGCAAAACAAGTGTTTTAACTCCTGTACGATCATTCTTGCCCACTAGCTATGACATCTTGAGCAATTAATTTCATCTCTGTATATTTAATACTCTCAAATATAAAAAGTATAACAAAAGATCTATTTCATAGTGTTTATTGTGAATGTTAACTGAATGCATACAATAGTTAATACTACTTGAGTTTTAACTATTGTTATTATAACTCTAGTTATAATAGGGTTATTATATTCCTATTATAATAGGAATATTGCTTCTACAGACCTTTTTTTTCTTTTTTGGGTCATATGCGGCAATGGTCAGGGGTTACACCTGGCTGTGTGCTCAGAAATCACTCCTGGTGGTACTCAGAGAACCATATGGGATGCTGGGGATCAAACAAGGGTCTGCTACCTGCAAAGCAAACATCCTACCTGCTGTGCTATCACTCCGGCCTCCTTCTGCAGACCTTTGGATGCTCTTTCTTAATATTGCTTATTGATATGTGCAGGAATCACCTTCCTGACTAAGGTGATGCTTTTATAGTTTGAGTGCATTCACAAGTGATAGAGGAAGCAGTATAGTATAGTGATAAATTCTCGGTCATATTCAAGCCAGACTGCTTGAATATGACCTGTCACCAACTGTAGAGTGATATTGGGTAAATTGTCTTTCTAAAACTTACTTCCCTGATGGATAAAAATTAATTCATACTCCAGAATAGGAAGGTGGCTCAAAGATTTGCAATACATTGTTTTCATGCTTAAAATCTTAAATTTAATCCTTGGTACTATATGGTCCACTAAGAAATAGAATAGATCGGATTGGTGACCTTCTAAGATCAACTGCTGGGTATAAACAGTGAGATGATTGGCTGTTTTTCCATGAATAATCCACCCTCCCTGCCCATCTCTTGCCCTGGAAATTGCTTGGAAGCACCTCATTCCTTATCACATCACCATCATAAAAAGTAACAATATGTCTTCAAGACTTAATGACCATTGGAAAACACACACACACATACACACACATTCACACACATGCATGTATAATGTATATATGTCTATATATATATACACATACACACATTGTTACTTAATTCTCAGAAGTCATATAGACTTAGATTATTTTTCAGTTTATTTTGCACATAAAATATCGAATACAAATACATCAAATACATTCCCAATAGAACAATCTAATAAATGGAGGATCTTGGAATTTACAACCAAGCTAATTCTATTGTGGATCTTATATGGATATAATATGAATACAAAGATCCAGTAGTAAAGGCATAACTTTTAATAAAGCAACAAGTTTCATGTAGTTCCAGTTTAATTAAAACAATATTTCTCTTTGGTCCATGTCCACAAGTCCACTGTACTACTCTCATTTAATAAGGGCTTCATAATGTCTTTGTGTTTGGGAAGAGATAGCAATGATTAATCTTTCAGAATAAAAGTAATTTTCTTTAAGATTGATAATATCCTTTCCCACTCTGTGGATTGTCTTTGTATCTTGGTCACCGTTTCTTTTGAGGTGCAGAGCTTTTCAATTTTATATAATCCCATTTGTTTATCTTTGCTTCCATTTGCTTGGTCAGTGGTGTGTCGTCTTTAAAGATACTTTTCGTTTCGATGTTGTAGAGCGTTTCTCCTATTTTCTTCGATGTACCTTATAGATTCATGTCTGATGTTGAGATCTAAATCCATTTTGATCTGACTTTTGTGCATGGCGTTAGAAGGAGTCTAAGATCATTTTTTACACGTAGCTGCCCAGTTTTCCCAGCACCATTTGTTGAAGAGGCTTTCTTTGCTCCACTTAATATTTTTGCTCCTTTATCAAAGATTAAGTGATTGTATATTTGAGAGATGTTTCAGGATATTCAGTTCTATTCCATAGGTCTATGGGTCTGTCTCTATACCAATACCACACTGTCTTAATTACAACTGCTCTGTAGTAGAGCTTGAGGTTGGGGAAAGTGATACCTCCCATCTTCTTTTTCCCAAGGATTGCTTTAGCTATTCGTGGGGGTTTATTATTCCATACAAATTTCAGGAGTGTTTGTTCAATTTCTTTGAAGAACATCATGGGTATCTTTATAGGGACCACATTGAATCTGTATAAAGCTCTAGGGAGTATTACCATTTTTATAATGTTAATCCTTCCAATCCATGAGCAGGAAATGTGTCTCCATTTCCTCAGGTCTTTTATTTCCTGAAGTAACATTTTGTAGTTTTCTTTGTATAGATCCTTTACATTCTTTGTCAAACTGATTCCTAGGTATTTAATTTTCTGCGGCGCAATTGTGAATGGGATAGTTTCTTTAATGTCCCTTTCTTCTCCTTCACTGTAAAGGATATCCACCCAATACCCATCTGACAAGGGGTTAATATCCAGGATATATCAGGCACTGGTAGCCCTTCACAAGAAAAAACAGCCAACCCCATCCAAAAATGGGGAGGAGAAATGAACAGAAGCTTCCAAAAAGAAGAAATTTGAATGGCCAAAAGGCATATGAAAAAGTGCTATTCATCTTTAATCATCAGGGAGATGCAAATCAAAACAACAATGAGGTACCATCTCACACCACAGAGACTGGCACACATCCAAAACAGCAAGAATAACCGGTGCTGGCGTGGATGTGGGGACAAAAGGGACTCTCATCCACTGTTGGTGGGAGTGTTGACTGGTCCAGCCCTTTTGGAAAACAATATGGGCATTGCTCCGAAAACTAGATATTGAGCTCCCATTTGATCCAGCAATAGCACTCCTGGGAATATGCCCAAGAGACCGAAAAACACATAGCAGAAACACTATCTGTACTTCTTTATTCATCTCTGCTATTCACTATAGCAAGATTCTGGAAACAACCTAAATGCCCGAGATCAGAGGACTGGCTAAAGAAACTGTGGTTCATCTACACTATGGAATACTATGCAGCTGTCAGAATAGATGCAATTTACCTGCAAATGGATGGACATGGAGTCTATCATGCTGAGTGAAATTAGTCAGAAGGAAAAGGACAGATATAGAATGACTGCATCCATTACTAGGATATAAATAGATACCAGTGTTTTACTAAGTGTGGGAAATGGTAATGGTGGATTAAAACTCACCATTGACTTTTGGGTATTGATTTTGTACCCTGCTACTCTACTATAAGAATGTATTATTATTAGGAGCCTCTTGGTAGAGAGTTTTGGGTTTTCCAGGTATAATATCATGTCATCTGCAAATAGTGATAACTTGGCTTCTTCCCTTCCTATCTGGATGCCCTTAATGTCTTTTTTCTTCCCTGATTGGTATGGCAAGTACTTCCAGTACTATATTGAATAGAAGTGGTGAGAGTGGGCAGCCTTGTCTTGTCCCTGATCTTAAGGGGAAGGCTTTCAGTTTTTCCCCATTGAGATTGATGCTCGCTGTGGGCTTGTAGTAGATGGCCTGGATTATCTTGAGGAAGGTTCCTTCAATCCCCATTTTGCGGAGAGCTTTCATCATGAATGGGTGTTGAATCTTGTCAAATGCCTTCTCTGCATCTATTGATATGATCATATGGTTTTTATTTTTCTTTTTGTTGATATGATGTATTATGTTGATTGACTTGCGGATGTTGAACCATCCTTGCATTCCCGGGATGAATCCCACTTGGTCATGGTGTACAATCTTTTTGATGACTCTTTGGATTCTATTTGCTAGTATTTTGTTGAAGATCTTAGCATCTGTATTCATCAGGGAGATTGGTCTGTAGTTTTCCTTTTTTGTGACATCTTTGTCTGCTTTGGGTATCAGGGTGATATGTGCCTCGTAAAAGCTATTTGGGAGTATTTCTGTTTCTTCAATTTGCCGGAATGCAAACAGTGAAAGAGAAGAAAGGGACATTAAAGAAACTATCCCATTCACAATTGCACCGCAGAAAATCAAATACCTAGGAATCAGTTTGACAAAGAATGTAAAGGATCTCTACAAAGAAAACTACAAAACGTTACTTCAGGAAATAAAGAAGACCTGAGGAAATGGAGACACATTCCCTGCTCATGGATTGGAAGAATTAACATTATCAAAATGGTAATACTCCCTAGAGCTTTATACAGATTCAATGCGGTCCCTATAAAGATACCCATGATGTTCTTCAAAGAAATTGAACAAACACTCCTGAAATTTGTATGGAATAATAAAACCCCACGAATAGCTAAAGCAATCCTTGGGAAAAGAAGATGGGAGGTATCACTTTCCCCAACCTCAAGCTCTACTACAGAGCAGTTGTAATTAAGACAGTGTGGTATTGGTATAGAGACAGACCCGTAGACCTATGGAATAGAACTGAGTATCCTGAAACACACTCACAAATATACAACCACTTAATCTTCGATAAAGGAGCAAAAAATATTAAGTGGAGCAAAGAAAGCCTCTTCAACAAATGGTGCTGGGAAAACTGGGCAGCTACATGTAAAAAAATGAACTTAGACCTCCTTCTAACGCCATGCACAAAAGTCAGATCAAAATGGATTCTAGATCTCTACATCAGACATGAATCTATAAGGTACATCGAAGAAAACATAGGAGAAACGCTCTACAACATCGAAGCGAAAAGTATCTTTAAAGACGACACACCACTGACCAAGCAAATGGAAGCAATGATAAGCAAATGGGATTATATAAAATTGAAAAGCTTCTGCACCTCAAAAGAAACGGTGACCAAGATACAAAGACAATCCACAGAGTGGGAAAGGATATTCACCCAATACCCATCTGACAAGGGGTTAATATCCAGGATGTATCAGGCACTGGTAGCACTCCACAAGAAGAAAACAGCCAACCCCATCAAAAAATGGGGAGAAGAAATGAACAGAAGCTTCAAAAAAGAAGAAATTCGAATGGCCAAAGGCATATGAAAAAGTGCTCTTCATCTTTAATCATCAGGGAGATGCAAATCAAAACAACAATGAGGTACCATCTCACACCACAGAGACTGGCACACATCCAAAACAGCAAGAACAACCGGTGCTGGCGTGGATGTGCGGAAAAAGGGACTCTCATCCACTGCTGGTGGGAGTGTCGACTGGTCCAGCCCTTTTTGGAAAACAATATGGGCATTCCTCCGAAAGCTAGATATTGAGCTCCCATTTGATCCAGCAATAGCACTCCTGGGAATATACCCTAGAGACCGAAAAACACATAGCAGAAACACTATCTGTACTTCTTTATTCATCTCTGCGCTATTCACTATAGCTAGAATCTGGAAACAACCTAAATGCCCGAGAACAGAGGACTGGCTAAAGAAACTGTGGTTCATCTACACTATGGAATACTATGCGGCTGTCAGAAAGGATGAAATTATGAATTTTACCTGCAAATGGATGGACATGGAGTCTATCATGCTGAGTGAAATTAGTCAGAAGGAAAAGGACAGATATAGAATGACTGCATTCATTAATAGGATATAGATACCAGTGTTTTAATAAATATGGGAAATGGTAATGGCAGATTAAAACTCACCACTGAATATACACAAAGAGACTTAAGTGATAAACTCTAAATATCTGCAGGGCTAGCCACAATGTGTAAAATAAGAGGGAGAGAGATGCAGAGACAGAGAGAGATAGAGAGAGAAAGAGAGGAAACTGGGGTACCTGCTTTTAAGGCGGGTGGGGGGATGGGAGAGGGAGGGGGTACATTGGTGGTGGAAATGGGGCACTGGTGGAGGGATGGGTGCTGGAATACTGTATTACCAAGAACCAATTATGAACACCTTTGTAATTGTATGTTTCACGGTGGTATAATAAAAAAAAAATTAAAAAAAAATAAAACTCACCATTGAATATACACAAAGAGACTTAAGTGATAAACTCTAAATATCTGCAGGGCTAGCCACAATATGTAAAATAAGAGGGAGAGAATGCAGAGACAGAGAGAGAGAGAGAGAGAGAGAGAGAGAGAGAGAGAAAGCGGGGTACCTGCTATTGAGTATTGAGGCAGCCTGGGCGGGAGCGGGTGGAGTACATTGGTGTTGGAAATGGGGCACTGGTGGAGGGATGGGAGCTGGAATACTGTATTACCAAGAGCAAATTATGACATACATACACCTGTGTAATTGTATGTCTCACGGTGGTATAATAAAAAATAAAAAAGATTGATAATAGATTCAAAATTTTGAGGCATACTACTTTTCCTCTTATGTCTATTAAAATTATTTGAGTTTCAACAGTAATAATGAAATGGTGATGATAATTTTTACTTTCCTGTTCTGTGAATATTAAATGAGATGAGGCGTGTAGAGTGCATGATACCTAATAGAAAGTTATTATTCAATACCAACACTTTATCTTAACCCTTGGTCAGAATTCAATTATAGTAACTTATATCCTACAGTACTTGAGAATAATAGATATAAGTTCTTTAAAATGATAAAATTGTAGGATCTCATTGACAGTCAAATAGTTGTTTTTTATATTCTTATCATCTTAAGTCTTATTGAGTTCAGGAGATCATAGTGCTACTTTGCACAGTATGTTTCATATCCTTTACATTCAGAAAATGTTATCAAGAAGATATAATTATTTGGATATCTACATTTTAATTAACTCATATGTTACCTGCAAACATTTTATTTCCTTTAGATATTGCTTAGGCATTCCTGACACAATACCAAAACTAAACTTTTTATTTTTGCCTGTCTCTCCTAGTAATCCATCATATCTCTTTTGTCCCCTACAATTATCCTTTGCCATTCTTGCTTCTATTTTGAAAGATGGTAGGAATGCTCCCAAAATATTGCTAAGCACTTTCACATTGTTATAAATTCATAAAATTGCTTGAAGCTCAAAAGTTATATGATGTGTGTCTCAAAAAATGACATGGCAAATTTCTAAGAGAATCTAAGGCAGTTAATGTCATTGTATATGTGTAATTGATTATAATTTCTATTACTTAATATACAAATGTATTTATATTTTATAAATGAATATAACTACTGAGATATCACATAATTTAAATAAAATTATGTCAACTAAAAAGTGAGAAGTAAATTGAATACTATGTTGCATGAATAATTATAAATAATATGATCAACTGAAAATATAAACCATCCCTGTATTCTCCAAGAGTATCAGAGAGTGTGTATTAATAAGTGGAATTCTCTAAACAGAGCCAGGAGTAAGCCCTGAGCATGATTGGTGTGTTCACACAAGAAAGAAAAAAAATGGTGTAGCGAATAAAATTTTGGAAAATAAAAACTAGACTGACATTGAATTTGAAATTCAATGTTCACTTTCAACAGAAATATTTATTTGAAACAGCTTTTAAGGTTAAACCAGTATGTATTTCTTGAATGGACTACTTCAGGAAGAAAAGAACAGGCACAGTAGTTAAGAACCAGGTAGTTAAGAAATCTAATGAGACCAGAGAGATTGCATTAAGCTTTGCATGAGACTGAACTTGATTATGTCTTGCTACTGCATATGGTGCCCCAAGCACTCTCAGAAGAAATCCCTGAACACAGAATCAAAAATATAAGCCCTAAAACTGCTGGGTGTCTACCACCTTACATAAACCCCAACACTGCAAAAAATAATGAGTATGCTCAGGATCTAAGAGGTGGTGAAGGAAACACTCTAGAATATGGACCAACTTCTGAGTAGATATTAAACTACAATATTTTAACCCAAATATTCATAATAAATGCAAATTTTGAAATGGCTTTGGAGGATATAAGGTTTAATTTTTAGTAAAGGATACAGAGTTCAACTCAGCAATAAATTTACCCATTATTAGATTTTTCACTTAATAAAAGTAGATGATAATAAAAATCTCAACTTGTATATGAACAATTGTTTAAAATTAAAAAAAACTGTCAATGGAATAAAGTATTCTATTCAAATATACTGCTATATTTTACCATTATTACCTATAAGTTTTAGACATTGGAATAAGTTATTAAGAAGAAATCTGACCTCTAATTTTGAGTAAAAATGGAAACACAATTATGATAGGAAAGATACGATTTTCTACTTAAAACTGAGGAAAATTCAAATAATTATATCATTTAACATTATAGAAAAATATGTACCTAAAAATGTATGGAAATTTTCATTTTTCTATTTTGCACTGATAATTAAATGCATTTTCTGTTGAGAAAAACGAATGCCAGACCTGATTTATAATAATTCTAACAATCAATATGATAAAAAGTAGCTAACTTTAATCACCAATATAAATTTAAAACTGCATAGCCTTTCTAGGGACACAAAATAGGAAATAATTGATTCTCTAATGAGAAAGTCAATATAATTTATATGCCAAGTCTGTAAAACATTGTGTAATCCATAGGTTTGGAATAAACTATTTTATAAATGTTAAATAGTTTTACATTCAATATAAATTTAAACCATTGGATACAATCATTACAATCATCTTAAAAAAACTAAGTTAAATGAAACTTGTTCCACAAAATATATAAAGTACCAAAATATCACAAAATATAATAAATAAAAACAAGGGGCCAAAGCAATAGCACAATGGGTAGGGTGTTTGCCTTGCACACGGCCAACCAGATTCCATCTCTGGCATCCCTAATGGTCCCCTGAACATCGCCAGGAGTAATTCCTGAGTGCAGAGCCAGGAGTAACCCCTGAGCATTGCAGGGTGTGACCCCCATAAATAAATAAATAAATAAATAAATAAATAAATAAATATATAAAACAATATGGTTCTGGCATAAAGATTATTTCACAAATCAATGCACACAACTATGATTCCAAAGTTTTATGAATATAGATGATGTTAGCTCTTTTTTATATTTGGATTTTAAACAAAAGAAAAATATTTTAATAAATGATATTGTAATAGCATAATCATAGGTACAATAAAATGATGTTAGAAGCCACCCTTCCAATTCTTGAGTAGCTTCAGACTGTATTTGCACTGTGTTGAAATATCAACTTTCAACATTACAGGTGGAGCTGATATTGAATGGGATCAGATAATTCAAAGAGTATCATTCATTACAGTGGAACAGTCAAGTTAGAAAATGCTAAGAGAAAAGTTTTTCCTTCACCTATTTCACAAATAGAGGAGTTGTCAGAGTTCCACATAGCTACATTAATTAAAAGATGAGTAATAAAATATAAGAAATACTATTACTTTCCCCTGGATGGTTGATGGTCTAACATAAAAAATGACTAGGCCCCCTGAGATGAACCAAGAGCCATGGTAGAGCCTGGCAAGCTACCTGTGATGTATTTGATATGTCCAAAACAGCAACAATAATGGACATCATTCCCATCAAATGGAGACATTACTGGTGCCCACTTAAGCAAATCTCTGAACAATGGGAGGACAAGTGATACAAGTGATTACTTTCCTGAATTAATTAGATTAAATATAAAAAATGAAGATATCATTCAGACTTAAAACACCCAGTATTTTCATTGTTACTAATAGAAAGGCATTTTATGAGTCAGATAATTACTATACAAAAGTCAAACCTTAAAACCATGGCGGGTCTAACATATTTAAAATATCAGTTGACAATGAACGGTACAATAGACCCTGCTAAGCAGAAGAGGAAATTATTAGGGAGAGAAGCAGAAGTTTCACTGAATATGTTCTTTTACAAATGCCCTAAAGATTTTTGAGCTTCATTCACCCATTATGTCACTTTCTAAGTGCCTAATATGTACAGAAAGTATTAAGTTTTTTATGAATTTATTTGTATTTTCATGGAACTTCTACCTGGGATGCTAGACAGTTATTCCATAAATATAGAGTGGTGGAGCTAAGATGTGAACCTGTTGTCAAAATTCTGAGAACAATTCTTATAGCACTCTGCAGTTATTTTCTCATAAGCATCATCATCTAGAATTTTTATAATAGAATCGATGTTAAAAAATTATAGTTTCCTAAGGAAATAAACATAGGGTATTTTGCTTACAGAAAAAAATCATTTGAGTGCAGTGAGAAAACACTGAGTTTCAGGTATCTTTTTTAAGAGTAATTATACAATCAGATGGCAAATGGCTGTTTAAAACAGGACCCAGTTTCAGGATCCACTGAAAAGACAATGGAGAACATTATGGACATTTGAAAGTATTTATTTACTAGTGAGTAAAAATTACAGGAATAGCTACTTTGTTCCTCATTTCAATTGTTATCATACATTCATTCTTTTGGGTGAGAGAGAATGACTTGTATCACTTGTCTTCCTGTTGTTCATCAATTTACTCTAGCAGGCGCCAGTAACGACTCCATTGGTTGGGAATGAGGTCCATTATTGTTAGTTTTTGGCATATCAAATACACCACAGGTAGCTTATCTTACTCTGTCGTGGCTCTGGGCTCATCCCAGGGGGCCCAGTCATTTTCTATATCGGACCATCAACCATCCAGGGCCCACGGGCAGAGCCCTGGGTGTAGACAAGCTGTCTCCTGTCTGCCACCTGCCAACGCAGTTGGGCACTGCAGCCACACTTGCAACACCTCAAGGGGCAGGTGACAGAGTGAGAGAGTAAGCTGTTTGAAATTTTCAAAATTTTGCTTTTGTTCTTAATTCTCCTTATTGATACTGCATTCACGAAACTTAAGAATATCAGCTAATTCTACAATTTCTTGACCCATATACTCTTAGTTTGCCTTAGTTCCTAAAAACCCAAAAGGTGGCTTCCAATGCAGGACTTGGATGGACCCAGGGCAAGTTGTCAACTACCCTGGCCTCAATCCAGGACAGACCAATTACCCTAACAAGTGTAATAAGCTAACAGCACAGTCATAGGGCAAACTCTGACATGACCCATAAAGAAATAACTGAATAAGGATCCTGTTGGTGCTAGGAAAAGACTAATTTGGCCTGAGGATTGTAGTCTGAGGAATATAGTGAGATGTTTCTGTGAAAAGCCACCCAGCCTTGAGTAACTATTAAAGCTTAACCTTGGGTATAAATAAAAGTCAATATCTCTAACTGTTTATACAAAATGATGAGAAGTATAATTAAGAACTAAGTTTAATATGGTTGCTTAAATGGTGCTATCAATATTTTAAGTCAAATTTCACTTTTATTATAAATATTTCAAAATAATACAATCAATTGAGTCTGTCTAATCAATATCTTCTGATTTTAAACTTCATAATCATACACATATAATATTAAGAAGTCTTATGAAGGGTTTTATCCTGTAAAGCACTATAATGTTCCACCAAAAGTTTATAAAGATACTTGGTTTGCCAAACACAAGACAGCAATTTTAAATCACTGAAACAATAAAATGAACGATAATGCTGACATTGTATGCCTGAAAACCTATTGTAAACTATGTAAATCAAAATGTATAACTACAGTTTTTTTTAAAACAATAAAACATGATTTTTAATATTTTCATCACCAGGAGGCCATACTGCATAAATTTCCTTAAACATCTAGAAGATCTCAGTGCATTCCAAGAGTAACAAAATCTGGAACTGCTCCAATAATTTCTCTTTTAATGAACCATATATTGCCCTATTTTAATGTTTTTCCTCTTTGCTTGCATATGTAGTTATTACTCCAAAAATGCTACCTTGCTTTGAGTCAATGAGATGCAATACTCATTTCATGATTGTAACTCTGATTAATTAATAAAAAGTTAAACTGCATCTTCAAAATAATACCTGATCTTCAAGAACCCAGTATAATTCCATTCTACTAATATTCAGGATTTTACTGCAGTGCTTAAATTTTCAGTGCCTGCATTTTGATCACCATCTATGCCATATTTAACTACAAACTACAGGTGATATGTCAATTCTAGAACTGCAAACTTCTGAGTCCTTTTGTATTACTACCAATATTCCTGTTTGTCTTCATTCTTTTGGTCTGCCTACCAATAAAGGAGAACTTAAAATCTTCTTCTGGCAAACTTATAGAAGCCCACGTAACCCCCCAAAGGCAGTTTTTAGATGTCTAAATGGAATGTTAAAAAAAAAAAAACTAAACTTAACCTCTACTGACTATGTGTATCACAGTTTTTATACTTCTCTGCTTGGATCACTCTTTTCCATGCAAACAAAACTCCTTTATACACACTCACAGATATCCTGGCACCTACTGACTTCATAAAGAAATTATGAAGTTTTAGTCTTCTACCATCCCTGAAAGAAATATGAGAGAAAGTTGTCTCCTGTGAAAAAAATCCATGGGACCTGAATAAATAAAACCCCAGTGCTGTAGAAAATACACCTACTTTATAGGATATATTTTCACAATATTGCTTCCTTTATATTAGATTAGTAAAACTCAGCTCTACTGAATTCCCCCTAATTAGTCTGTGCAAAAAAAAAAAAAAAGACTTTATTGGCAAATGTTGGACAGCCAAGAGATATGTTTTCTAAAACCTTCTGATTACACAGCATTATCTTAGCATCTCCTATAATGCATCCTGGGAAATATATTGCTATACAATTAAGCAGGAACATACTTAGTGGTTGATCCAGCAGGAATTACTTTGCTAACAGCTCCCTTTCTACACACTGATTAATTTAAATTCCCCAGTAAAAGTTAACTGTGGCAGCTTGGTAGAGTACCAAGGAGCTTCTACCAGTTCTATTGCCCACATTCTTCACTTCTTTCTTGTGTATGGTTGCTCTAAGTTCAGCTTCTTTCCTAATGATCTTTTTGAACGAACTACAGGCATTTCATATTTGTATGTATTACATGCTTAAAATTCGTAATTTTCTAGGATGAAGAATTTGAGCATTTATAAAGGACAAAATTTCCGTAAGATTTTTAAATGTCACTTGATCACTTGATCACTGGACTCCCATCGATTTGCTTGAGCAGGTGCCAGTAACACTTCCATATGACCCTATCACTTGCCAATGTAGCCTAATGGTCTCTCGTTGCTTCAGGTTTTAAATGTAGGATAATTATTTTATGATGAAATTAATTCATCTAGCAGCGAAGAACAGTAGTGAAGAGCAAATGAGAAAGATTCTACCAACCAAAGATTAAAATTCTGGGAAGTTCTGCAACAAAACTAATAATTCTCATTTTAGAAAATAGTTATATTTCAAGTATGAATAATTTAAAAAATACTGGCAGTGAGTATGCATCTTAATAAACACAGAGCGTAGCCAATATTACATCAAGAAAAGTTGTATATCCTTTTATTTATTGTGAGTGGATGAAATTAAAGTACTACTCAAGATACTTGAAACAAAACAAATAAACCACCAGAAAATTTAAGACTAATTTATAATAAGACATTAATGTAATAGAAAACAATGGGCTTGGTAAATGCACACACGCTCATTTCCATGAAAGTAATATATTAATTCTTCACCAAAATATAAATATTTTATGAAGGTTAATTAAAAAATGCATATAATTTTAGATACATTTATAATTGAGGGATAAATTATGTGATAAAACTGCATTATGTATGTGTGTATGCCAAAGGAAAATAAATGCCAAAGGAGAAATGAAATAAAAACAAATCTTCATTATTTGAAAAACAGAAGACTTGTTTAACAATAATAAATATTATTAAAGTATTCTATGCACAACTGTAATCAAAATTGTTTTGAAAATATTAGGCTATGTAATTTTGGAAATAAAATACTGATAAGTAGCACTAGCACGCAAAATTAAACTGGAACAATTAGTAAAACTGAGTACAATAAAAATACGAAAAGGAATATTAACAATTCACTTTCAAACATACGGTCTGGCATAATTTTATATCAGATAGCATATATTTATATTCAATATATTTAACAATTTACCCCATAAAACAAAAATCACATATTAAAAATAATCCACTGTGAATAGAACTTCACAAAGAACTGACCTTATATAATCACAAAAATTGTTCACACAATCACTGCTTAGTTACATTTTAATCTTCAATAAAATGACATTTTACAGACCTAAAATTTCAGAGTTTGAAGATTTTTTTTCATTTGATGCTGTAAGGTTTTGAAGTTCTCACACATATTATAAAGTTAATTATGTTTCATTTTGAGAAAAATAATATCTCCATTTCAAAGAGATTTAAATGGCTAGAGTAGAGACAGTGTGTATGAATTCAATAGAGAAAACACAAGAGACACTACCAATGATATATTATTTCTTTAGATAGGAAGGAGGAGCTTGAGGCTAGAAAGTACTTTTTGGAGAAAAATACATAAACAGGTAAGAACTAGAGATAATCTTTTTGTAGGAACCATATTCAAAAACAAAAAATAGTGAAAAGAACTAGAGATAATCTTTTTTGTAGGAACCATATCCAAAAACAAAAAAATAGTGAGAATTATTAGTTTTGTTGCAGAACTTCCCAGAATTTTAATCTTTGGTTGGTAGAATCTTTCTCAAAAAATCTAGATCTGTCTATATCATAATGGCTGCGATGTCTATATCATAGACATCGACAGCCACCCTGCAGCAGTTTTTTTTTTTCAATCTGGCCCAGGTATGCTGAACCAGAGACTCTCAGACATGGGGCAGAGCTGCTACTTGCTCTCCCTGTGCCCAGCTGCTCGTGAGGCACCCGAGAGGCATGGCGGGTTCTAGCCCTGGCCTGCCACCCCAGCTGAGCCTCACAACACAGACCACCTCAGACCACCCTCCCCTACTCCATGGGGCCCGCCATTTTCCACATCTGGCCTTCCATCTCGTCACAACTCCACCCAGCAGACCAGACTATCACAGCCCGGCTGTGCGGTTTATCAATAATTGCTTTATTTAGAGGTGACTACAGCAGTATGCCACCTGCATGGCAAGCCTGGCAAGCTGCTCGTGTAGTATTTTATATGCCAAATACCAGTAACATTTATATTAGGTCATTCCCATGACCTAATATAATTGTTTGAGGCTCTTTATGTTCCTGGAGCAAGAGGATGCCTTTGGGTTCTACTAGCATGAGACAGGACATATGGAGATATTACTGGTGCCCTCTCTAGCAAATTGATGATTAACAGGAAGATAGTGATAGTGATAGTGAAAAACTTAAAATTATATTTCAACCTCTTCCTCCAAAGGAATCTCTGTTTTCAGGTGTGTGGATAAAATATGTTACTCTACTTTAAAGAAAATTCCATTCTTATCTGGAAGTTTAGAAGATTAATTAATAATAAAAATACACACTAAACATATTTAGCAAAAACCAAACTTTACTATAAATAAAGAGTATATGGATACCATTTAAATAAAAATTAAACAGATTTCAGATTTTGTAGAGAGGAATAAGAATATTCAACAGTGAATAGAGAGCACATCTGGGAGTAGCCCCAAAAAAAAGGATATTCAAATAATTTTATCAACTTATATATAATTAAAAACTAAGAACAGCTATAAAATCTTCACACAGATCAGTTTCCATACTCTAATATCATATGATTTTAGCTTTATTAAATATGATAAAGAGATTTTTGAATATTAATTTCTATCTCTTGATGCATCTATGCAAATAAAATTGTTCAAATAAAGCATAAAATTAGTGATCTGTAATGCTCACAAAATAAATTTATAAAATGAAATTTATCCTTTAGGGATAGACATTTGATAACTAAGCTCTATGGAAACAAAACTAACACATTTTCTGACAACATTAGAAATAAGTGTGAACAGCATGTCCCTTGGTGGGAAGTGAGTAGAGAGTACTTTGTACCCAGGAATATGATAAAATTAGCAGGGTTTTTGTGTTAATTACAAACTAAGTCAATTTCTGAGCTTTCCCTCTATTGATTCTCAGAAGTGAACAATTTTTTTCACTCACTTTTTCAATACTTATGTATTAATATATGTCATCCTATTTGTAAAGATGATCATAAGCATAATTTTCTGTTGTTTTTAATCTGAATAGACTAAACAGTATTTTTGACTCTGGTTCACGGCTGACAGTCTGGGATCAGTTCTTGGGTGGGATTACTGTGCCTCCCAGATGGGACAGGGGTGGGGAAAGGGACCCCAGCTCCATATCCACCAAAACCCTGTGACTTTATCCTCTGAGACCCACATACCTAGGTTTGAGATTGGCTTCTCTCTTGGGTGGAGCTCTGACAAGTTGTGGAGTCTGGACCGGACTTTGAAAATAGCTGCCATCATGGTGTCGGGGTTCTTCTGACTTCTTCCGAAGCTCTGTTGGGCTGGTGGGCCAGGGCCAGGACCTGCCCTCCCTCCTGGATGCCTCATGATCAGGGGAGCACAGGGAGAGCCTGTAGCAGCTCAGTCCCATGTATATCTGTGTCTCTGGTTCATGGCTGGCAGCCTGGCAGCAGTTTGTGGGCAGGTCCAATGGGCCTCCTGGATGGGACAGAGGTGGGGAAAGGGCCCTAGCTCCTTCTCCAGTGCTCGGCTTATCATGGGTTATCCAGGAGGGAGGACAAGTTCTGGCCCTGGCCACCACTCCCAATATAGCCTCAGAAGAACAGAGGAACAGTTTCACCATGATGGCAGTCACTTTCAAAGTCCAGACTCCACAGCTCATCAGAGCTCCACCCAATGCAGAAGCTGATCTCAAGCCTGGCTCATCAGAGCCCCACTCTATAGAGAAGCCAATTTCAAGCCCAGTTGTGCGGGTCTCAGTGGCTAAAGTCACTGGGCTTTTGTGGAGATAGAGCTGGGATCCCTTTTACCCACCTCTGTGCTGCTCAGAGACCTGGAGACCTGTCCACAAACTGCTCCCAGGCTGTCAGCCATAAACTAGAGACACAGATATGTGAGGCAGAGCTGCTACCAGCTCTCCCTGTTGTATGTGGCCACCAAGTGGCCACGCCATACATCAGAAAATGCAAGACCTGAGAGCCTACCTACTATGAACTGTATCTCACCCACACGGCAGAGACTGGCAGGCTACCTGTGTCATATTTGATATGCCAAAAACAGTAACAATATTAGATCTCATTCCTGTGACCTGAATGAAGGGTTTGAGGCTCTTTGTGTTCTTGGAGTGAGAAGATGCCATTGAGCTACACCAGCATGTGATAGGGATGAATGGAGACATTACTGGTGCCCTCTCGAGCAAATCCATGAACAATGGGAAGACAAGTGATACAAGTGATACAAGACTAAACAGTAATACTGCAATTTCCCTTAAGTGGCTCTTGTTTTTTTCTTCATGCTCCATTCCACCTTCTTTTCTGGTAACAAACTTTTCTTCACTACATCCTTTCTTGCCTTACTATTCTTTTAAATAAAGTTTGTCAAAATTAATGGGATATTTGAAAAGAATACGGGATGAATGGGATATTCATTTGAAATGAATGGGATATTTGAGAGTGTACCACCTACATGGCAGAGCCTGGCAAGCTACCTGCATTTTATTTGATATGCCAAAAAACCAGTAACAATTATAGACCTCATTCCCATGACCTAAAGGAATGGTGTGAGGCTCTTGGTGTTCCTGGAGTGAGCAGATGCCCTTGGGCTACACTTGCTTGTGACAGGACATATGGAGATGTTACCGGTGCTTGCTTGAGGCAAATCTATGAGCAATGGGAAGACAAGTGATACAAGTGACACAAGTGATGAAATGAAGTGGGGAAAAATGTACTTCATTTTTAGATGCAGCTGAAAATGTGTAGTCAGTATATACCTGAAACAGAAAGTTTCTAGCCTGGCAGTTTAAAAACAAACAAAATGCAGTAAGAAAAGAATACTTGTAGAATGAAGCCTAAACTATTGAGGATATGAATCTCAAAAAACTTAGAGCAATATCCAAGTACCATCAGTTCCCTACTTCAATTCTGCTTCATTTTTCAACAATCTCTCCCTTTTACTAAACCATGATAAAGTTTTTATTTAAATCTTTCACAACTGAGAGAGCTCTGGCTTATAAAACAATATGATATAATCAGAAGTATATTAAATGTTTCAAGCCAAGAAATCCATTGTTAGGTTGCAAAATCCCAAGAAAGTCAGATAAACTTTTTGCCATCTGATGAAAAGACTAACTAAACCAGTTTTGTTAAGACTGAAGGTTGTTACTTAAGACACATACAAATATTATTAAAATAGAGGGTCTATATCTGGTATTAAAAACTTTCATGTTCCTTGCATGATCAATTTAGCAATGGGAAATCTATTGTATTATGAGAGATCTGATGAGGAAAATGACAGCTCAGAAACAAATTGGTAAAAATAAATGGGTTGGTTTTAAGGATAATTTTCTGCGTGTGTGTGTGTGTGTGTTTGTGTGTGTGTGGCGCATATGTGTGGTTAATCCTGGTTGAAGAAATTCACATTTTCTACCTGGGTGCATCACTTGACACCTGATATTAGGCTATTATTTATTTTTGGAAATCATGATTCATCTCTATTCCTGTACATTTAAATATGGTTTTCAATCTTCTTATGACAAGTTCTTAGAGCTGCTCTTAAAAAAACTCACATTGGTGCTTCTGACTAATATAAGCTTATTGCAATTTTAAGTTCCCAATTTTTATGCTA
The DNA here is from genome assembly GCA_021461705.1 of Cryptotis parvus. Taxonomy (NCBI): domain Eukaryota; kingdom Metazoa; phylum Chordata; class Mammalia; order Eulipotyphla; family Soricidae; genus Cryptotis; species Cryptotis parvus. The sequence goes on along the minus strand of JAJIBD010023536.1, from coordinate 24,400 downwards.
TTCTATACAAATTTACTGTAAAATGCATTAGTCTCTTCTTAACTTTGAATTGATCCTAAATTAGCTATTGGAAGTCAGGTGATTGATTTCACTTTCATTATTGTTGATTTTCCCATCTTTTTTAAACCTAGATTAATATTCACTTCTATCAACTTGACTATTTTCTTCTCATTACATTAATTTTCATAGTTGCTCATAAAAAAAAGTTTACAACTATTATCCCAATGTACAACCTTTATATAGTCCCAAGAGCATATGGTATGAGCCTATAATTTATCTCTGGGAAGCCTGGGTTCAATCTCTGGTACTTTAAAATTCCCTGAGCACCAAGCCAGGAAAAGCCCCTTAGCTTTTGTGACCCCGATAGGGACCCCCACAGTGACCCCAAACCAAAACTAAAGCCAAACGTAAAAGCAGTATAACCCTCTTTAGTCAGATCTTACCTGGGAAGAATTTCAAGTTATTGTGTACTTCTTTTACAAAAGTATTCTATAAAGACCCTATGTAGACAAATAAATCTTGAGGAGAAAGAAACAATAATGGAAGCATTATTGCTAGTGTAACTTGGGCTACGCTATCATGTGACAGAACGTAAGGAGATGTTACTGGTGCCCTCTCGAGCAAACCGATGAACAACGGGAAGACAAGTGACAAGTGATAGAATGGAAGTGTTAGCACAAAAATGGAGTTTCCTATAGTGGTCGGTTCCTGAGAATTGTATAAAATATTTGCATACAACACTGGGAAGACTGAAAGTTAATTTAATGTACAGAAAATAAAAGGTAGATGGTTTTAGGTCCCTCTTCACATGTCAGACCTCTCTTATACCCGTGAATGATGTTACTAGTCCTCTCCCTGAAGCTCCCAGTCTCGAGAATGGCTTTCCTGTCCTGTCACATGCAGTCTCCCTGTCCTGTCTTTCACTCGCAGCCACTGAACAATGGCCAGCTCCTGCCACTGGACAGCTCTTTGTCTCAGGCATGCTCTCCCAGTCTCTGGCCACTTCCAGATGCATGTGGGTGGAGTCCCTGGGGTCTGCACCTGTCACTGGGCCTTCCAACTCTACCCCAGCAATTCCTGTCGTCCTGTCCATCCTGGGATTCCTTAGTCTCTGGCCACAACTTTGTGCATGTGCGTGAGACTCTTGTGCTCAGTACCTTGCCACTACCTGGATATCGATCCCTGCCTGTACCTGACTGAGTTTAACTAATGTCTGAACCTGCCTGTACCTGAGCTTTCCTGGGCATCCATTTCCTGTATGTAACCGCATAGCCCACCTGTACTGGGCTCTGTGTCTGGGAGAACTTCATTACCTGATCCTGGGAGAGAGTCCAAAGAGTAATGCTCCCAGAGATAGAAAGAGACAAAGAGAGACAGAGAGAGACAAAGATGGGGGTGTGTGAGGCTGGAGGCTTCCTTTATCTGATGCCAAACCCTACCTCCAGCCATCCCATCCTACAATCTGATTGAATACCTGTTCTAGGGGCAGAGATTATAACCTGTTACTCTCTACTTTCACTCTTGCTGTATCAGAAGCATCTTACACCCCAACTTTAAAGTATAAGACAAAACTACACAAAAGAATGTGTTAACAGCTTTGTAAATGTCTATCTCATGGTGTTAAAATAAAAAATAAAAAATAATGTCTTACTGGAAGAAAAGGAGAAATATAAAACAATAGAATATTCTCCAAGTACCCTAAACACATATAACATATATGAAGAGTCATACTAACACACAAAATAGCACAGTGCAAAGGAGCCAAGAGTATAATATAAAGAAAAGTGTCATCAATTAATAGTGGGAAAATTGGGTGGCCACATGCAAAATAATGAAACCGGAATGCTAAACTTAACCCAAAACAGATTAAGAACTAGGTCTTAGTCACTAAGCAAGCCATAAAATATTTTTAAGATAACACATGCAGAACATTCCATTTTATTGGCTTTAGTGTGTCTTGGAAGATTCAATTCTGAGGCAAGGACTACAAAACGAAAGCTCAACATGCAATTACATCAAACTGAAAATGTTCTGCTCAAGAAAACTCACACTGAAACCAGGGAATGTTGCTCAAGTGGCGTTTCACATGTTCAGGTCCACGGGTTGGATCACTGTTATGCCTCCACTCTACCAGTACCTCCTGAAGTGACTTCCCTAGTCATCCTCAAGCCACAGAATGTAACCTTAATAACTAAAAAAATAAGAAGAAAAATAAATATATATCAGATGAAAAACAAGTTGAATGAAAAAGCTAAATACAAAGGATAAGTGTGGGAAAAAACCAAAGAAGTAGAGAAAAATAAATAAGATCACACTAAAGCAAGATACCAGACACATCCAACAGAAGCAAGTCCTGATGTTATGATCCAAATCTAAGATAACACAGGATGTGGAAGTTAATTAAATGGATGGAAGTGATGAAGAGCTGTCAAGAAAATTTGACACTTTGGATTTGGGTATAGGTGTTAAACATTATATCCCCAAATCAGACATACATAGTCTTACAAAGCAATGTTATCTCAAAATTTTAAGAAAGTGGATTATTTATGAAATGTAGGCAAACTGCTATTTGAAAAATATACCTGTTATTGACAGGAACAAAAATACAATCCATAATGCATTTTCATTCATTGATATGTATTTTATTCTTTTTATGTTAATTAAGATAAAATTATTTCATAATAAAAATTTCTGGCATTTTTCTCTTTTGACATTTACATCCAAATTAAATATTTAATATACACATTTACATATACTAAAACTTTTGTTATTTAATCTTTTTAACATTTAGTCTTTTCAAACTATGACAGAAGCGGAATCTACCCATAACCAATTATGTAGTTAGTTGTGGTGCCAGCGACACATCAAGTTTTTAGAATCCTTCTATAGATTCTATAAAAACAGAGGCATGGGGCAGTGATAGCACAGCAGGTAGGGCATTTGCTTTGCACACAGCTGACCTAGGTTCAATCTCCAGCATCCCATATGGTCCCCAGAGCACCTCTAGGAGTAATTCCTGATTGCAGAGCCAGGAGTAACCCTGAGCATTGCTGAATGTGACCCAAAAATAAAAAATAAAAAGACAGAGGGCATAAGGGATGACAACAAACCAGCAGAGACAAAGAAAGTTGGTGAAACGGAGAACGTTTTGATTTTAGAAATGAGTTTTAGGAATGAGTTTCAATCTTCTAATTTAAACTAAAACTCCTAACTAGAGGCTCTCTGATTCAAAAGTCCTGAGAGAGTGGATAATTATACACTCATTATGCATATAAGCACAGCAAATGGTTTATTTCTTCTTTAACATAACTTTAATTTGGCAACAGAATTTATGGTTAACTTTTTCAAATAGATACATTGTTTCAATAGGTATCTTAAATAATAATGTAGCACTGATTGAGGAGATAGTACAGGGACTAGGCTATATGCTACAAAGACCAAGATCTTCCATGGAAAGAATTCATTTCCCTCCTATTTCTTTCTTATTCTTGTTTTCATGACCTGAGTGTGTAGTGTTCATACATTTGGCTGTTGTGATTGTGTGGAGTCACACATTCAGTTGTGGTGCTCTCACCTTGTGCACTGTGTTTAATTGGGAGGACACGCTATTAGTTCCAGGGCTTGCACAAATTCTGGTTGCAATGCTTACTGGGAATCAACTGTAGAGCTCACACATCTGCTCCCCTGGGATCATACTCTGGACCACTGTGGTTGCACATCTTTAGTTGGGTTTTACATGGGTCAGACACTATCTGAAGTATTCCCACATGCCTGGCTGGAGTGGACTAGAGATCACTCGTTTCACTGCGGCAGGAGAATTCCCTCCAGCAAGCACCCAGGACTGCAGTTGACTTAGAAAGGCAGAGCTGTGCATCAATATTATGGTTTCATGCAAGGCAAGTACTGTATGCCATTGAGTCATACCCTAGGCCTTCTAGACATTATTTAATGCTGCTAAAAATATCTGGGGGGCTAGAGTACAGTACAATGAAGGATACTTGTCTTGCACATGACTAACTCAGGTTCGATTCCCCAATGCCCCACATGGTTACCCTATCCCACAGGAGTTATCTCTGAGCTTAATAGCAGCACATCCCTGAGAACTACTGAATGTGGCTCCCAAAAAATAGACAAAAAAGTTAAATAATAAGACCTGTCCCGTGTACTCTCATACACCAATAAATAAGCATTTAGCATTCTTTCTAATATCTGGTACTCATACACTTTTCTACTGACATCTTTTTTTAAGCTTTTCCCTCAAAGTACTTCATCTGGTCTCTTGTTACCCCTGCTATAATTGCTTCCTCAGGCTGATTCAGAGTTAAACAATAACCACTGCTAGCTTTCTACAAATACCCTGAAGGGAAGATTGTTTGCACTGAGCTGAGTCAGATCAAATAAAGACAATTTTGCCAAGCTAACATTTCCAGGTCAGCTGACCTACAGATCAAATGGTTAGAATTAAGTGAAAAGGGTGAAATTATAAACACATTCTGCCATTGGGGGCTTGGTTGCTTCTTTTCTCAATAGAATGACTGTTAAGTTGTTTTTAAGGTGATTACAGAACTAAAGATGAGAAGTGGGAATAGTGTAAGTCAAAATATGATAAAGTTGGAGCTAAGAGACAACGGAAAGGTTTGCTTATATTTCATGTGCATGAGATGCCCCCCCCCCCACTTCAATTCCATCTCAGCTCTACATACCCACTAGAGTATGGATATTGTTCTGCTGGATATTGTCCTGTCCACTTCTGTGACTCTGGCTCCAAATCATTACCAAGTAACTCCACAGTCCCCACGCCCTACATAAGAGATCCCCCAAAAATACCACACACCGGCAGTTGTTTCTAGACTTCGCCACTTTTTAAAAAATGCACAGCTATGGCTGTTAATTTCAAGAGTTCTGGCAAATTAAACATACATTTATTATTTCAATATTCTTGCTGTTTTATGAGGTAATGTTAACATGATTAAGCTCTTGTCTTTGACCATCAGAAATTGGGAACACAAGAATGGTCAAAATCAAGATAATTTTAATAGAAAATGGAAGGCAAAAGGAAGGAAGGAAGAATTCTCTCTTTACATTATATCTTCCTATTTAGGGAGGTGAATAAGAAATATTTTGTCTTCTCATTAACTCTGGATAAGGAGATAGATGTTGGCAGGATGTTAAGTTGATTCTGCTTCAGACCAGCCTTAAGCCATTCCATTTTCACATTAGACTCATTCCAACCTTTTCCTTAACCTTACCCTACCTAGTTCCTCTTGTTGCATAACATTCCCGGTATCAGAAATAAATTTTAAGATGTATCATATGCTGACAGTCCAGAGTGCTTTTTGTTATATGACCCTTGTTTTCATTTTGCCTTCCATTATTCTTGCACCAGTGGGATATATGCTGTGGAGGTGAAGGTTGGTAAAATCTCCAATTCTGTATGCTAATTTCTTCCAATGTCCCAATATTGCTCTTTAAAGTCAGTTTAATTTTCTTTTCTAGGAAATAATCCAGAATCATTGGGTATCCATTGTCCTTCTTAGTCATTTGTTACATTAAACAATCTTAAGATACCTTGTCTTTGATTTTATTTTTTTTGGTCTTGGAGCCACACTCAGATGTTCTGGGGCTCACTAGGAATCAGAATACAGGGACTGAACGTGGGTCAGCTCTGTGCAACGTAAATTCCCTGCCTGCTGTACAATTTCTCAGTAGCAGAACTCATTTTTTATAAAGCACAGCTACTAGATTTTGGCATTTTATATTGAAGAAACAGTAACATAATCTTCTTAAAATTCAATACAAGTTATAAACGTAGATGTAGTTGATTTTATAATTCTTAATTCCTAGTCAATTAAATAGAACAAGATTGTAGCAGATATTAAAATATTGAAAATTCCATAACTGTCATTATTAAAAAAAATAAAATTATGAATATGTGCATTAGGAACTGAGGACTTCTGAAAATGTTATGAGAAACAAAGAACAAATGTATCTGATAAAGTGGTTGAGTGTTCACTATATAAATTTTTCTATGTACATAAAATTTTATTTGAGACAGTTTCACTCTTCATACTGTTTCTTAGATTTTTTGAGTTCTCTTATGATGCTTAGCTTCATTAAATATTTGGAGATTCAGTTGCTTCTTTATTTTTATACTTTAGTAATTTTGTAAATAGAAGTGTACTCTAGACCTGAAATACTGAACCATTTTAGACATATCACAAGTATCAGTCATCACTTATTCTTTATTTGTTTCATTGCTAGTTTCCTTAATTTTTTAAGGTTTCTTTAGATTATCTTAACCCAAGAATCTTGGAAACAGCCAGAGTGCCCAAGAACAGACAACTGGATAAAGAAACTGTGGTACATCTACACAATGGAAAGCTGTGCAGCTGTCAGAAAAAAAAAACAAATTTAGGAATCATTGTATCACTGTCTTCCCGTTCATCGTCGATTTGCTTGAGTGGGCATCAGTAACATCTCCCTATGTCCTGTCCTTATGCAAGTAGAGCCCAAGGGCACCTGCTTGCTCCAGGAACATAAAGAGCCTCAAACCATTCCATTAGGTCATGGGAATGAGGTCTATAATTGTTACTGGTATTTGGCATATCAAATATGACACGGGTAGCTTGCCAGGCTCTGCCGTGTGGGTAGCATACTCTTGTAGTCATCTCAAAATCCAGCATTTATTGATGAACCGCGCGGCAGCTTGCTGCCGCGAGCCGGGCTGTGATAGGCTGGTCTGCTGGGTGAAGTTCTGACGAAGGGGAAGTCCGGATGTGGAAAATGGAGGTCCTCATGGAGTGGGGGGTGGTCATCTGGCTTGTTGTGAGGCTCTGCTGGGCCAGATTAAAAAAGACTGCAGCAGGGTGGATCTCGATGAGCCGGACTGTGATAGGCTGGTCTGCCGGGTGGAGTTCTGATGAGGGGGAAGTCCAGATGTGGAAAATGGAGGTCCTCATGGAGTGGGGAGGTCGTCTGGCTTGTTGTGAGGCTCTGCTGGGGTGGCGGGCCAGGGCTAGAACCTGCCATCCCTCCCGAGCACCTCATGAGCGGCTGGGCACAGTGAGAGCCAGTAGCAGCTCTGCCCCATGTTAGGAAATTTGCCTATAAATGGATAGAAATGGAGGGGATCATGCTGAGTGGAATTAGCCAGAGGGAAGAGGACAGATACAGAATGATTGCATTTATTTGTGGGATATTAAAAAATAGTATGATATCAATGTCCAAGGTCAGGCACAACATGGATCAGGAGGTCTCAGTGGGTGGAATCTACAGCAAGTGTGTGGGAGTCAGAGGTTAGGTAAGTCAGAGAAAGGAACAGTGTGTTAATAATTGTTGGAAATGATAATACTAGCCTAGAACTGAGCATTGAATGTAGGCAAAGGGATATACATGTGTAAGAGAAGAGGACAGAGAGAAAGAGAGAGAGAAGAGAGAGATAGGGAGAGAGAGAGAGAGAGAGAGAGAGAGAGAGAGAGAGAGAGAAGAGGGTAAAGTGCCTGCCATAGAGGCAGGCTGGGGAGGAGGAAGGGAATCGGGATATTGGTGGTGGGAAATGGGCACTGGTGGAGGGGGCTGGAACACTCTATGACTGAAACCCATATATGAACATCTTTGCAATTGTATATCTCACGGTGGTATAATAAAAAATTTAAAAAGTTTGATTTAAATCATGGCAATGAAGTATTACCTGACAGAAGAAAAAGCTAAAGCTAGCTTTCTTTCCTTCCCTCCCTTCCTTCTTTCATCCCTCTCTTCCTTTCTGACACCTGGTAGTGGTCATGGCTTACTCCTGGCTCTGCACTAAGGGATCACTCCTGGTGGGGCTTGGGGCATCATAGGGTGCCAGGAACAGGCTCTCCTATGGACTACTCTCTTGCCATTCCAAGGACAGAGATTTTGATTAGCATCTTCACAGCTTAATGAAGTAGAACACAGCTTATCAGTATTTTGTAAAATGATAACCAAGGAAATCCAATAACCAATCATACTTTAATTTAGGGGTCTCCTTTTTTGGAATTCCCAATCCCGAGAAACTGCTTCAGGAGCCTGGGGGCCACGCTTGTGCTAGCTGGGCTATACCCACCCCCCATCCCCAACCCCAGTGGTGCCTCAGGCTTCTAGGATGACACACGGCGATACTTGGGGAACCATATTGTGCTAGAATTCAAACTCAGGTTCGCGTGTACACAAGGCCTGCACCTCTGACCACTGACTGAGCTCTCTCTGCCAAGGGACTGTTTTAGTGGTTGCCCATTTGATGTTTGATTCTGTAGTGCTCTTACAAAGTAAGATTGCTCTTTGTGGTTTTTCTAAATGTTGTAAGTAATAATTGTAAGATAGAGCTGATGAAACTGCATTTATCATAAATCAAACAGTGCCTCCCAACGCCCGCTTAGAAGAGGTTGTGTGGAACTACGTTTTTGTGGTAGTATGGAGCCTGCTTGGCACAATCCCTTCTGCATTGGCCCTCCAGCCCTTTCTTTCACTCAGGTCTGATGCAAGAGAATAAAGGCTCGTGGGTGTGTTTCTATCAAAGAAAGGTTTCTCTTTTTTCTTCCTGGGTCACACCCAGTAATGCTCAGGGATTCCTCCTGGCTCTGCACTCAGGAATCACTCCTGGCTGTGCCCAGGGCACCATATGGGATGCCGAGGATCGAACCGGGTTGACCATGTGCAAGGCAAATGCTCTACCCACTGTACTATTTCTCCAGCCCTCAACTAAAGAGTTTTCTTCTGGGTATTTGCAAAAGGTTCTCGGGAGCTTCAAGGCCAGTTCTGGTGCTTGGTTGAGGGCTGTATGTAGAGGGTTAGTTTCAGTTGGCGAGAAGGCATTCACATTTTGAATGGAATTGCCTGCAGCTCATAGTTATCACATCTGGATCTACTGCTGAAGGTTGAATAACGTCCAGTTAATTTTCAGAAAGGCTTCTTGAGACTCAGGAAGGAATGCACAAATTATTCCAGTTTGGAGGCACGTGCCCAGGGACACCTGTCTGTGTGCAGCCGGTGTTGTGCGGGGCCCCTATGAAGGTAGACCCCAGCTCTTTCTCTCCGCTCCTGAGCCGGCTCTGAGGGATCATCCCTGCTGGTTGTGCTATTCAGATCTGCAGAAACAGACCCTGGAGAGAGCACTGCTTTCTCACCCTTCCCGGCCTCGCTTGGCTGAGAGTCACCACTTGGTGTAGCAGTCGAGAAGTCATCCTCGGAACCAGGGAGATAGTGCAGAGGGTGAGGGTTCCCCTGAGCACCACCGGGAACAGCTCTTGAGAACTGAACTGGGAGTAAGCCCTGAGCATAGCTGGTGGGACCCAACCCCCATGTCCCCCAAAAGGACTCGCACTAGGAGCATGGCTCGGGGACCCTGGGCAGGACAGCGTATTCCAGCACCCAGAGACTGGTGGTCAGAGCCTGAGCCCTTTCTCTGCCTGTGTGCAGGTTTTCCTTCCAGATTCCATTTTCTTTCAGCTTTGAAGTCAAATTAGTGTCTAGTTCCCAATCAGTTTTACAATCTCAGGGCAAGGTCCAGATGCCTGCAGCAATGGTGTTGTAAAACTTGTTGTGGAAAACTGGCCCGTCTTCTCCTGTCTCCAGCCTCCCCCAGGTCCTTCTGAAAAGTTCCCTCTCTGGATCTCTTGCTCCGACACCTTGTCTGTCCACAGCTGACTGAGCCATTCTGTGCACAGCGGTCCTGTCTGGGGGACTGTTCTGTCCCCTTACGACGGGAGGAATTTAGTCACGGGCTTCCCGGGCATCACCTAGGAGGTGCTTACTGGAGGTCGAATTGAATTATACAATTTTTTTTTTTTGCTTTTTTGGGTCACACCCGGCGATACTCAGGGGTTACACCTGGCTCTGCACTCAGGAATTACTCCTGGAGGTTCTCGGGGGACCATATGGGATGCCGGGATCTAACCCGGGTCGGCCGCCTGCGAGGCAAACGTCCTACCCGCTGTGCTATGGCTCTGGCCCCGAATTATACAGTTTTTATCTCACGTAAAATTCCTCTAAAGTTCTCAGGGAATGGTTCATTCTGATACACAGTTAACCAGTTCTGATCTATAGCTAAGCAGGAGAGAGGGAACTAGCGCAAAGAACTGGAGCATGTGTTCAGATTTGGGAGTCCCAGTTTTGACCCCTGACACTGCACGGTCCCCTGAGCACTGCCGGAAGTGGTGGCCACCCGGCATAGAGCTGGGAGTAGTTCTCAGCATTGCCAGGCGTGTGCCCCCACCCCCTAAAAAACAAAGCAGAACAAGTAACATTGGTTCACAATATTGAAAACATTTTCAGAATCTTCAAAGAAGAGTGATTTTATGATGTTTGTATAATAAAAAAAAATCCGGCCCAGGGCCTCACAACAAGCCAGACGACCTCTCCCCCACTCCATGAGGGCCGCCATCTTCCACATTGGACTTCCCTCTCGTCAGAATTCCACCCAAGAGCAGACGAGCCTACCACAGCCCGGCTGGCGCGGCCGCCAGAGTGGCCACGCTGTTCATCAATAAATGCTGTATTTAGAGGTGACTACAAGAGTATGCCACCCACACGGCAAGCCTGGCAAGCTTCCCGTGTCGTATTTGATATGCCAAATACCAGTAACAATTATATTAGGTCCTTCCCATGACCTAATATAATGGTCTGAGGCTCTTTATGTTCCTGGAGCAAGCAGATGCCCTTGGGCTCTACTAGCATGAGACAGGACATATGGAGATATTACTGGTGCCCGCTCTAGCAAATAGATGATGAACGGGAAGATAGTGATAATAATAGTGATAGTGAACCCAAGAATGAAATGCATTGCAAATTGCTATTATATCAAGTAGAAGAGATGCACAGTATTTTCTCACATACATGAAACAAAGTAATTATCTTTTAAATCTATCACACACTTCATTTTAGTGAATTATTCTCTCACATTACTCGCAAATCCTTGACAGTGCTTTCCCATTAACGTTTCTGGCAATCATTACCTCTGGCATTGTTTCTTTATCAAACAATTTATATCCACTTCTTAGTGCTCATGAATATTTGAGGAATAACTTTTGATATTCTTTCCACCTTTTAATAACAGTTGTGCTTATATTTAAAAGTAGATTTATCTCCTTTTAAAAGAGTGAACGAGAAGAATGAGATGTTCAGATTGATGCCATCTTACATCCCAATTTAGAGAATTGTATAATCCTTGGCATTATAAATGTATAAATAAAGTATAAATAATTGTAATTATAAATTATAAATGTATTAGCCTGTATAATACTTTGCAAAATACATCAATTATAAATGATTTATATTTCAAAACACATTAACACATGTATTTAAGCATTCTTGTTTATACACATGTATGTGAAATTATTAGAAAAGATACATAAACTACATCTCTGCATTTATTCAAATACATATACACACTCTGAGGAACACACATACATTTATATATGTACTCACATTCATGTGTCATATAGATTTGTGTATAGGCACACAAACATAGATTCATATATTCAAATAACTGTATTTGCTTAGGTCTCCATATCTGTCTCCACAGGTATGTGTATGGTATATGAATACACACTAATAGATATGTAAACTAACCACCTCCAAAACATGTCAATAAATATATTAAACTGCATATGTGCAAATATATATATAGAATCATGTATTACTTTTTGCAGGGATAATTATGCATACATGCATGTAGCTGCATGTATACAAAATTATATGTATATGAGTATTCATCAGTATGTTTATTATGTATTACACTTATATACTCATGAATGCACTTATAGAGCCATGGCAGAGCCTGGCAAGCTACCCGTGGTGTATTCGGTATGCCAGAAACAGTAACAATAATGGACCTCATTCCCAACGAATGGAGACGTTACTGTTGTCCGCTCGAGCAAATCAATGAACTATGGGAAAACAAGTGACAAGTGACAAGTATGTATTTGTTTCTAACTCCATGTTTAAACACTTCTATATGCATATACAAATGCACAATTTATCTGATTGCTGCAATTACAACATTGCTGCAATAAACATTTATTATAAAAATAGCATAATATTATAGCTAAATATATACAATCACACAAATAAAATGTTTGGAAAGTTTTTTATCTCCCGTTTCCATTACCCCAAAAATTAATATGAGCCCTGAACATATATAAAGAATTAGAAGATTGACTAGAATTACCAGGAAGGAAAGATAATAATACTCAAGACTGTCATACTGTCATTATAATTAAAAAATAGACATGTCCTGCTAAATCTTCCTGTGGGGTCTTAAGAATGCTAATATTGTAGATTAAGTGTATCATATATAGCACAAATTACCATTTCAAATGGAGATTTAGGATATGTAAGCTGATATAAAATGGTTAACAAAAACATAGCCCATAAAATCAACTTTAATTAAATAACATTTAGTTTAACTATAAATGGTGTTTCAAAGATAAAATTAATGCAAAAACCAATCAGTTTAAAAATTAATAAAATTATGTAATTCAAGGAAAATATTACCAAGGGAAGAAATCTGTTTTTTTTGATAAAATATCTGAAGCATATTAAATACAACTAAATAAAAATATTCAAACAGGATCATAAACTATAAGAGCAAATATTTGAGAACTACAGGGGAATTAGGAGGAATCCCTCAGTGTTATTTTAAAATTAATTGACTTATGAATAAAAAAATAAAGAAGTAAATGAAAATATCAATGATTGTGTTAACTTTCTGTGTATCTATATATATATAGATATGTATCATTATGTACCTCATTATATCTATCTATATCTATATGATAGGTATCTACCTATCTAGCTAGTTGGTATATATATATATATATATATACAAACCTATATATAGATAGATATATACCTATATACACCTAGATATATACATATATGTATAAAAATATACCTACATATATCTATATATTGCTAGCTAGCTACCTAAATGTATAATGAGACTAATATACAAGGTTAGGTAAAACAGGGTTCAGAAGGAACTGTCAAGGGTTAGAATCTACCCCAAGTGAAAAGGGGACTCTCATACACTGTTGGTGAGAATGTCGACTTGTACAACCTTTCTGGAAAACAATATGGACATTCCTCCAAAGACTAGAAATTGAGCTCCCCTTTGACCCAGCCATACCTCTCCTGGGAATATACCCTGGAAAGCCAAAAACACAGCGGAAACACAATCCGCACTTTTATTTTCATAGCAGCACTGTTCACAATAGCCAGAACCTGGAAACAACCAGTATGCCCGAGAACTGAGGACTGGATAAAGAAACTGTGGTACATCTACACAATGGAATACTATGCAGCTGTCTGAAAAAATGAAGTTATGAAATTTTCCTATAAATGGATGGATATGGAAAGAATCATGTTGAGTGAAATTAGTCAGAAGGAAAGAGAGAGAGAGATAGAATGACTGCATTTATTTGCATGACATAAATATACTAGGTGATCTTTAGCGGATGACTAAACCCCAATCATGAACAGCTAAACAGCTAAACAGCTAAATGCTTGGGGTTTAGTCATCCACTGAATACCCATTCCCCCAACAGTGCACATTTCCTACCACCAATGTCCCAGTTTCCCTCCCCACATACCTCCTGTCTCTATGGCAGGCACTTTTCTTCTCTATTTCTTCCTCTCTTCTTTTGCACATTGTGGTTTGCAATACATACACTGAGGAATTATCATGTATATCCCTTTATCTACTTTCAATAGTCAGTACTAGTTTGGCATTGCCATTTCCAACTATTATTGGCAGACTGATTCCTTCTCTGTCTTACCTAACTTTTGCCCCCTCCCCCCCATACACACACTTGGGGTAGATTATAACCCTTGACAGTTCCTTCTGTACCCTGTTTTACTAAACCCTGTATATTAGTCTCATTATACATTTAGCTAGCTAGCCGATGCCCCTGGCTCTACTGGCATGAGACAGGACATATGGAGATATTACTGGTGCCTGCTCTAGCAAATAGATGATCAACAGGGAAGATCGTGTGACTCCTGCATATAAAAAAAATGAAGTGAGGGGGCCAGAGTGATAGCACAGTGGGTAGGATGTTTGCCTTGCACTGGGTAGACCAACCGGGTTTGATTGCCCATCTGCAGTTATTAGGACCTACATGTGAAATCAGGAATAGATACTTATGTAATGAACAGCTTTGTAATTGACTATCTCATGGTGATATCATAAAATTAAGTTAAAAAAAGAGAAACTATGAAGACTAGTATGAAAGATTGTATTATGCTTCAAATACTACAAATGGGATATAATAAACAAATCAGAAAAAGGGGGAAAAAACATTTTACTTCCAAAACAAAATGCATCTGTAAGTCAGTTGGTTATTTAAAGTGAGTAGCCTTACAGCATGTCTATAACTATCTCTAAAATAAAATTCTCTAAATCTATAAAAGTAGACGATAACTGGCTGCATTTCTATGATGATAGTATGATAAAGCTAGAAATTCACATTATGAATTCATGCCTCACTGGCAGAAGTGAAAATACATCACTCCTAAAGAGCACTTCAGTCAAATAAGTACTGAACAACCACAGTTTTGGAAAATCCTTACAGTTTTCTTAAGTTAAATAACATATGTATGTGACTCCTGCTAATAACTGATTGCCCATCATCCCATATGGTCCCCTGACGACCGCCAGGAGTAATTCCTGAGTGCAGAGCCAGGAGTAACCCCTGAGCATTTCCGGTGTGACACAAAATGCAAAAAAAAAAAAAGATAAGAAATGAGAGATTTAAACACCAGAGCCATATTTGTTTTCCTCAGAAGTCTAATTCATTGTACAAATTATAGGTGTAGAAAATATGAAACACAGGCATAAGCATGCAGAGTAAAATGCACCCCATATGGACATGCAAATTTATAAGCTAGTTATTTAAAATATCACAGTAGGAGAGCAGAGCTCAATTCACAAGGGCGTTGCCTAAATACATTTTTTTTCTCTTTCTCTACCTTAGCCTAAAAAGTATGAGTTCTTCAAATCTAATCTTAGTGTGAGGTGAAATGCAAATTTCTGAAAAATTTGGATTATTAAATAAAAGAACTCACACTAGCTAAAGGAAATAGAAGAGTTCCAAACCATTATTTTTATTATAGAACATATAATTAATAAAATAAATATTACATGAGGGGCCAGAGAGATAGTGCAGGGTTAAATGCTGGCTTTGCATGTATCCTATGTGGTTCAATCTCTCTACTGGTTTCGATACCCCAAACACGTTACCAGGGGGATTGCTGGGTATAGAGCCAGGAGTCAGGGTTAAGTTCAGCCTGGTGTGATCCCTATAGCCACCTCAATGCATACAATTTTAAATGAAATATACTTCTAGGATCAAGTATGCATCTCAAGGTATAGAGCATATGCTTTGCATATGTAAGATCCTGGGTTTAATGCATGATTCAGCCAATGACCTATAGGAGTATTCTGAGGAGCCCTGAACGACATCCAGAGTGTCTGTTCTCGTGGCGCTGGAGCACCCTGGGAGTGGTCCAGGCCTATGAACACTGCTGGATGTCACTATGTAAGGCCTGTCCAAAAGAGTTCTTCTACCAGCAAATTACATAAGTATCTATTCCTGATTTCACGTGTAGGTCCTAATAACTGCAGAAAAAAGTTGACATATTGAAGAAATATAGATGTAACACTAAATAAATTTACAATACATTTAAGAAAAATTCACTTCACTAAATACTATAGTTTAACATTGATAATGATTCATATATACTGAAACATTCACAAATAGTGAATGTATCCTATAATTTATAAACACTGTTGCAGCTAAATAATCTATTCGTGAATATAGTAAATGCAAAACTCAAGAAAGTAAATTGTTGTTTTTGCACATAAAGTGATTACCTAGGATGTAAGCTATAATCTGCTGTGTGCATAATTCAAGGGTCAAAATTACTATAATCAATTAATAAATACATAAGGGGAAACATACAAATTTCTTTTATAATTGCCATACATATTTTCAGTAAAGCTCATTTGTGGTTGGGGAGAAAACTCAAAAGGACTAGTATGCATGCTTTGATGCCAGGGACCCAGGTTCTATCCCTCGCAGCACGTAATCTCTGGGAACTGCAGGAAGCAACACCTTGAGTGTACCCAGGGTGCAGACTCCAAGCACCAAGACATGTGGCCCAAGGAGCAAATAAACAAATGACTTAGTCGTAATGGCAGTAAAACATAATTTGTCTACGTATACATTTAATATAGATAGTAAATACATACTAAATGAAAATGAGAAAATAAAACAGCTTAACAAACTAATAATGTTGCTTCCAAATGAGAAAGCGTCGCCTGTCTCATTCCAAATGGGATGCTGTCTCATTTGCTAAGACATCGAAAATCAGACCGGGCTGGACATGTAATGCGATTTGTAGATGGCCACTGGACTAGAGTCGTTACCGACTAGATCCCATGGGACGTCAAAAAAACACGTGGCCGCCCGCCTGCAAGATGGTCAGACTTCTTTGTCAAGACCCTGAAGGAACGGTTTGAGGCTTTTGTACTCCTGAAGCAACCAGATGCCATTGGGCTACACTGGTACATGATAGAGTCAAATGGAAATGTTACTGGCGCCCGCTCGAGGAAATGGATGAAAAACGGGATGTCTAGGGGACCGGGGGGGACCTGGTGCCGGGGATCGTGCTCTAGTGAATAATGTTGTTTGTTTTCTTGAATATAAATATTTGATATAGTAAAATATCAGTTAAGTTGTACAAGTACTTATACAAAACATAACAATATATTTTTTTATCTTTAAAACTATTTTTTCTTTTTTGGGTCACACCTGGGGATGCTCAGGGATTATTCTTTGGCTCTGTACTCAGGAATTACTCCTGGCAGTGCTGTGTGTGTGTGTGTGTGTGTGTGTGTGTGTGTGTGTGTGTGTTGGGGGGGCGGCAGCGGTGCGGAACCACAAGTATGCCAGGGATTGCAGGAATTGAATCTGGGTCAGCCACCTGCAACACCATCCTTCTCTAACATTTTTAAACTAGGAAAGTTTTGTTTATAAATTATGAGAGAATAGAGATAAGGAACCTCATGTATAAATTATATTTATTTACATTTTTCCCTGAAAGTGGGTGCCTAGGAATGTGCTTTCTTCTTTTTTGTTTTGTCTCTTGGGCCACATCCAGTGATGCTCAGGGGTTACTCCTAGTTCCACACTCAGGAATTATTTCTGGCCATGCATGGGGTACCATATGGAATGCTGGGAACCAAACTCAGGCTGGCTGCATGAAAGGGACATGCATACCTGCCATACTATTTCTCCATCGCCAAGGGTGCCAAGGCGCAAGCTTTTATCAATTTAGCTGCAAAATGTGGCTATACATTATTGCCAATTTTATTCTCATATGTAGCAGTGCCACTTATTCCAATTAGACTTTGCAGTTTCTAGAACTTGTCCATCATTGGTATAAAAGAGATTGAGTTGTTTTCACTAACATCGTCTGGAACCAGGTGGGCAGGAAATTTGGCAACCAAAGGGCAATCACTGACGTTATTCATAATTCAACCTGCTGACAAGGATAGACTGATCAATAAAACCAGTCTTTTGACAGAAATGACACTTAATTCTTCATTGATTGTCAGATGATGAGTGATAGCTGCATCTATCTTTCTTGCTTCTTATGCATTATCGTCTGGCTCCATTTCTGGGACAACTCCATTTCTAGACCTACAGGTTCTGAACTGATTATATGTCTTCTACTTTACTAATAGCTGGGGACAACATTTTTATTCTAACTGCATCCACATATATTAACACTGGTTTGATTCATATCACCAGACTCAATTTGCTTTTCAGGGGTATTCCAGAATTTGCTGCTTACAATGCATTATACTGATTAAAAATAGATGAGCAGACTCCTGCCTCCAGTTTTAAGGCAATACCTCCAAACACAGTGCAGTTAACCTTGAAATTTTGTTAGAGTCCCCAATATCTATTTCAAATGTGTTCTCTACATATTTCCTGTTCTGCTTCTCCTTCCCTTGAATTATGCTATAAATGTCCCTGATGGTATTGGTAGGAGTTTCTCACTTTCTCTTTATTGCCTATGTAAAAGTTTCCAGATACAAAGGAGGTAAGGGGCATAACTCACTGGTAAAGCATTTGTCTGTAGTTAGATAGAAAGTAAATCTAAATATCACTACCCTTGAGGACTGTCTTTCCCAAAATGATATTTGAATTATCAATGTACCAGATGTCCTCTCTAATGAATGCTATTCTAGTACTCAATGACACACATAAACCCGGGAGAATAGTTTGGCTATAATGCCACAATTCTTTGTTTGCTCAGGGCTTAATCCTGCCTCTGCTCTCAGGGATCACTCCTAGCATCACACATAATTCTTTTATCTTTAGTTTTTGTATCAAAATGCTAAACAAGAATATAAAATGTTAAAGACATATGAAATCTGGTTTAATTTTATAAACTTAACATTTCTGCTTTCAAAAGTTTTATATTTAAGATTTTCCAATATTCTATTTAAATGTATTATATATTATAATATAATATATATTATAATGAGAGACTCACAGACATGGGGCAGAGCTGCTACTGGCTCTTCCTGTGCCCAGCCGCTCACGAGGCACCCAGGAGGGATGGTGGTTTCTAGCCCTGGCCTGCCACCCCAGCAGAGCCTTGCAACAAGCCAGACAAACCCCCACTCCGTCAGGACCTCCATTTTCCACATCCGGACTCCCCCTCATCAGAACTTCACCCAGTAGACCAGCCTATCACAGCCTGGCTTGTGCGGCCTCTTGCGGCCTCGTGGTTCATCAATAAATGCTGGATTTTGAGATGACTACAAGATTATACTACCCGCACGGCAGAGCCTGGCAAGCTACCCGTGTCGTATTTGATATGCCAAATACCAGTAACAATAATATACCTCATTCCCATGACCTGATGGAATGGTTTGAGGCTCTTTATGTTCCTGGAGCAAGCAGGTGCCCCTGGGCTCTACTGGCATGAGACAGGACATATGGAGATGTTACTGGTGCCTGCTTGAGCCAATCGATGATGAACGGGAAGACAGTGATACAGTAATATATTATAATCACTTGATCACTTGGCTTCCCATAGATCATAGATTACTCGAGAGGGCATAGTTTATATTTATGTTTAAAACTAAAAATTTATCATTTGCCAATTTTATGAGGAAGTTTGAAATATTTATCTAAATTCACTCTTCAAAAATCGACCTAGAGTTTCCCCAGCACTTAAATAGATGTTTCTACAGCATTGTTACTTAATGATTTCTTTTTGGTATCATTATTCAGGATTATTAATATTAGTAATATTGTTGCATATTTATGTTCTCTTTCTGAGCTGCATACTCTATTCTGTTGAATTATCTGTTGTTATATTTCCTCAGCACTTTTTTTTTTTTGCTTTTTTGGGTCACACCCGGCAATCCTCAGGGGTTAGTCCTGGCTCTGCACTCAGGAATTACTCCTGGCGGTGCTAGGAGACCATATGGTGCCGGGATCGAACCCGGGCCGGCACAGGCCAGCCCCCTTGCAAGGCAAATACCCTACCCGCCGGGCTATCGCTCCAGCCCCAACACCACAATTTTTGTCTTTACTCATTGAATGATAATTTTAGGAAGTTCCTAGCTTATATGTAATGTTCTCATTTTTATTGCTGCTTCATTTCTAATTTGGATTATCTTGTCCTTTGTCTCTTTATAGGAAAAGATTCATTACATTATGCATTTCTTATTACTTGACATTTACAAAGCATATTAAAAGTAAACCCTTATAAATTACTCTTAATGAGATTACTATTGTTTTTTAATTTAGCAAATAAAAAAACTAAACTTTGAAAGAATTTAACAACCTGTGGAAATCATTACACTGTAAATATTGATAATTTCTTTTTATGTATTTTATTGAATATGTTGTGCCATTACTGAAATATTTACCACTGTCTTTTACAACAAAAATAAAATAGCTTGTCAATTAAATTGTGAAAGAAACATTTATGCAATTTAAACTATGTATATTATCCTTAATATTAAAATGTTCTGGGGGCCAGAGCAATAGTCCAGAGGGTAGGGCATTTGCCTTGCATGCAGCTGGCCCATGCCAGCCAGCGTTCGATCCCGGCATCCCATATGGTCCCAGAGCACAGCCAGGAGTAATTCCTGAGTGCAGAGCCAGGAGAAACCCCTGAGCATTGCCAGGTGTGACCCAAAAAAAGGAAAAAAAAATGTTCTGGATTCTTTCACATAACAAACTTTATGCATGTGATAGGACATATTGAGATGTTGCTGGTGCCTGCTCAGTAATCGATGATCTACAGGATGTCAAGTGATCAAGTGATCAAGAACAAACTTTATCATATATTGGGTGCTCTAAAAATAATATTTCATTGTATTTTTGTTTGTTTGGGGAGCACACCCAGACATGCTCAGGGTTTACCAGTGGTTCTATTCCTCAGGATCACTACTAGCCCTGCTTAGGGAATGATATAGTTCTAGGGATCAAAAAGCAAGTCAGCCACATGCAAAGCAAGTATCCCTTACCCGCTGAATCATCTATCCAGTCCTCAATTTATTTTTAAATATTAACAAAAATTAACAAAAAATATTTAAATATTAACAAAAATTAATGAATCTTTCTTTTTACTCATATATTAAGATATAGGTCTACTTAAATAACAACACATTGTTGACTAGAAATCTATGTGTTTAAGTTGTTAGAGATTATAAAACAAATTCCCAATTTTGAGAATAAACTCTTAAAAAGCTACTCATCTTTGGATTGTTGATAGTTTGTAATGCTTTTTATTTCTTAGTCACATGTTTACCTTCTATCTAGTGCCATCAAGTCCTTTGAAAATGATCTGGAAAATGTATGTCATTTCTCAAGATTCTACTACATATTCCTAATTTGTAGAAATAGATTTAAAAAAAAATGTGTATTTTGTAACACATTTTTTGAAATAATTTTCTGAATCAGGAAAAAATGTTATGTGTAATCTTTCACAGCGTTATTTCCATATTATAGAACTTCATCTTTTAGTTAAATTTCAAGCTATATTAATGCCAAGTTCACTAACCTTATCAGGGGTTTGTTTTTTTTGGTTTTGTTGTGAAAATAGCTATGATTTCTATCTGTATATGAACATTAAGACCAGAAATCTCAAGCAGTTTTGAAGACATCACAAAATATTCCTGATAATATTTTGAAGTAAAACCAAATAAAAAAGAAATATTAGAGATAGTTACTTTGATTAGAGACAATACTTTGATAAATCCACAAATAAGGAATAGCGGCCTTACAATGAAACAAAACATGTGCTGGTACTGTATTTATATTTTTCACTTTTATGAACATCATTAATATTTTTCAATAACTACATATTAAATAAACACAGGTAAAATCACAATAAATATTTTACTGCAATTGTATTGAACAAAACTAAGAAATAAAATAAAGCATGTCATAAGAAAGTGAAATGAAGTTTCTTACACTGCATATGAAAAGCATCATATTCTCAATTTTACATAATCTTGAAGGCAAGAATACAAGTAATTACAAGGTTTCAGAATGTAACATCAAAAAGCATCTCTTCCCGACAGAGATTAGCTGTGCACCTCCAGTGCTACTTACATGGTTGTCACAGTCTACCAATTTACTTCAATTCTGTGATTTGCTGCTGCCAGAGAACTTCTACTACCAGAGAACCTTAGGTGACAGTGTTATGAAAGGTGTGATAAATGATACAAAATGGATTATGCCTCTAGTCCTCTTATAAACTTAAAATTAATCCCTTCCTGTTAACATGAAATGAACTTTCATAGGAAAAATACTGAATTTTGGAGGATTAACTTCCTTGTTTCAGATTTCTCATCTCTTTCAGTTACATATAATGCCTCTTTGTTCTCCCCAGATTAGAAATATACAATATCACATAAATGCCAATATTTTTATCTTTGTGATTTCACAAATGCATGAAATTCCTTCATCAGAAAAGAAGATGATAGTTAAAGCTCTAGCCTTGCATATGGCTGATGCAAATTCTATCCAGGGACCCCAGAGTGTCCCATGAGCTCTGACAGTGAATGATTCCTGAGTACAGAGTCATGAGTAAACCTTGAATAACATGGGTACATACCCATGATCCAGAGACAGACATGAGGCAGAGCTGCTACTGACTCTCACTGTGCCCAGCCACTCATGAGGTGCCGGGAAGGATGGCAGGTTCTAGCCTGGCCCACCACCCCAGCAGAGCCTCACACAACCAGACGACCCCACTCCATGAGGACCTCCATTTTCCACATCCGGACTTCCCACCGTCAGAACTCCACCCAGAGACCAGCCTATACAGCCCGGCTCACGTGGCTACTTGTGCTGCGCGGTTCATCAATAAATGCTGGATTTTGAGATGACTACAAGAGTATGCTACCCGGGAGCCTCGCTACCGTGTGTATTTGATATGCCAGATACGTAACAATTATAAACCTCTCCAGACCTGATGGAATGGTTTGAGGCTCTTTATTTCCTGGAGCAACGGTGCCCTGGCTCTATTGATGAGACAGGTCTATGGAAATGTTACTAGTGCCCTCTGAGCATCGATGTAACGGAAGACATATCCTAAAAGAAGTGAAATTCCTGTCAGAAATAACTTTATATATATATTATTATCATAAAAATCATATCTAATTATGATGCCTTTATAATCTAAGACTAGATGATGCAATTATATCTCAGCACTAATGTTAGTGGCATAGTTTTCTGCTCTTTGCTATCACAAAGCATCAGTATCTTCATATTATTTTTATATCCCACAAATGAATGTAGTTATTCTATATCTGTCCTTTTCCCCTCTGGTTAACTTCACTCAACATGATACTCCCCATATCCATCCATTTGTAGGCAAATTAAATAAAAAAACTATAAAAAACTTAAACTCATGCTTTTTCAAATACAATGATTACTTGCAAAGATAAGAGAAGATTCCCTCTAACGTCTTCTGATTTTATGCAAGGAAATATGGAGATCCAGGGGCACTGGGAGGTCACCAGATCCAACCCTGAGTGCTGTTGGTGTCACAGTTCACTCAGTCTCACACTGTCATTCAAGCCCTGTGTGCTTGGGATTCTTTCCCAGAATGCATGGAAGCAACTTGCTGACCCGGGGCCCTTGCCTTGATCTTCTGTGGCTCTGCTAGGAATGTGTCCACTCCGTTCTTCACTTTGTGACCTTCGGACTCAATCTGACAACAAAGATTCACTTGATCACTTGACATTCCATTATTCATCGATTTGTTCAAGCGGGTACCAAAAACATTTCCATTTGACCCTATCACGTGCCCAAGGCCAATGGCATCTGCTTGCTTCAGGAATACGGAAGAGCCACAAACCTAAAGTCACTCATTTCTGCCATCTTTTTCTCTCTTGAAGGAGTTTTCCTCAGGTATTTCATGACAATCCTTCATTTAATTCATTTAGTACCTTTTCATCTCCTTGGTAAATCTATTTAAAATAGCTGGAGCCAGAGATAGTGCAAAGCTTCAGGCATTCATCTTGCAGGCTGACAACATTGAGCATTCACCAACCCAATAAGATAAAACACCCACCAGAGCCCCAAGAGCAATATAGATTCTTATCTCCTTAATTCACTTCATTTTTTCATTACTGTGCATTTAATAATTTCATATTGCACTCAGTTTTTACATTAAAATTTTATTTTAATATTAAAAATAAAATGTTTTTAAAATAGACATTTTATGCTCTGCGGTTGAAGTTTCAATTTGTATGTATATTCTTGAATGAGATATCTATTATATACATGAAGTATGTATATTTTTCCCTTTTTTATTTTTAGTGTTTTAATAGTTGGCTTATGTTGCAGGACTCCTCTAAGAGCCTCTGCATCTGCCCTGGATTGCCTCCTGCAGGTCATTTGTAGATAAGGGGGTAGTCTAAATGTGGCAGTTTATCTGACCATGTATTCTGTACTGGCTGGTATAAATATGCTCTCATGCTACCACAATCATCGTGGGACTAGCTAGATCTTACCAGCATATTTGCCTGGCCACGTTGGATCTCTAAGTAATTAGACCAGAGAGAATTGCTGTTTGCCTCCAAGCAAGCAAGCGTGGCTCCCTGATAACTCAAAGGCAACTAAAATACAAAACTACCATGAAGTAGACGAGACTCTTGTGAAGACTTGGAGAAATATTTAACTGGCATTAGTATTAGTCTTTGGTACAGAGACATGCCATCTCAGAAACCCCCTTTCTACCCTAAAAAAGGCAATTCCAGGCAGATCTTGGCTCAAAACATTAGCATATAAAAGGGCCTAGGTGAGGTGCTGGAAGAAATTACCTAAGGGCATTT
>JAJIBD010023535.1:0-14440 GCA_021461705.1 Cryptotis parvus | reverse complement strand
TGGTCCAGAGACTCTCACACATGGGGCAGAGCTTTTCCTTGCTCTCCCTGTGCACAGCCGTTCATGAGGCAGTCGGGAGGCATGGCGGGTCCTAGCCCTTGGCCCACCACCTCGGCAGAGCCTCACAACAAGCCAGACCACCCCTCCTCACTCCACGGGACCCGCCATTTTCCACTTCTTGACTTCCCTCTCGTCAGAACTCCACCAAGCAGACCAGCCCATCACAGCACGGATCACCGACACCCACTCTGCAGCAGCTTTTTCCTCAATCCGGTCCAGGTATGCTGGTCCAGAGACTCTCACACATGGGCAGAACTGTTCCTTGCTCTCCCTGTGCACAGCCGTTCATGAGGCAGTCAGGAGGCATGGCGGGTTCTAGCCCTGGCCCACCACCTCACCAGAGCCTCACAACAAGCCAGACCACCCCTCGCTACTCCACGGGTGCCGCCATTTTCCACTTCTGGACTTCCATCTCCTCAGAACTCCACCCAGCAGACCAGCCCGTCACAGCCCGGATCACCGACACCCACCCTGAAGCAGCTTTTTCCTCAATCCGGCCCAGGTATGCTGGTCCAGAGACTCTCACACATGGGGCAGAGCTTTTCCTTGCTCTCCCTGTGCACAGCCGTTCATGAGGCAGTCGGGAGGCATGGCGGGTTCTAGCCCTGGCCCACCACCTCGGCAGAGCCTCACAACAAGCCAGACCACCCCTCCTCACTCCACGGGCACCGCCATTTTCCACTTCTTGACTTCCCTCTCGTTAGAACTCCACCAGCAGACCAGCCCATCACAGCACGGATCACCGACACCCACTCTGCAGCAGCTTTTTCCTCAATCCGTCCAGGTATGCTGGTCCAGAGACTCTCACACATGGGCAGAACTGTTCCTTGCTCTCCCTGTGCACAGCCGTTCATGAGGCAGTCAGGAGGCATGGCGGGTTCTAGCCCTGGCCCACCACCTCACCAGAGCCTCACAACAAGCCAGACCACCCCTTCGTCACTCCACGGGTGCCGCCATTTTCCACTTCTGGACTTCCATCTCCTCAGAACTCCACCCAGCAGACCAGCCCGTCACAGCCCGGATCACCGACACCCACCCTGAAGCAGCTTTTTTCTCAATCCGGCCCAGGTATGCTGGTCCAGAGACTCTCACACATGGGGCAGAGCTTTTCCTTGCTCTCCCTGTGCACAGCCATTCATGAGGCAGTCGGGAGGCATGGCGGGTTCTAGCCCTGGCCCACCACCTCGGCAGAGCCTCACAACAAGCCAGACCACCCCCTCCTCACTCCACGGCGCCGCCATTTTCCACTTCTGGACTTCCCTCTCGTCAGAACTCCACCCAGCAGACCAGCCCATCACAGCACGGATCACCGACACCCACTCTGCAGCAGCTTTTTCCTCAATCCGCCCAGGTATGCTGGTCCAGAGACTCTCACACATGGGCAGAACTGTTCCTTGCTCTCCCTGTGCACAGCCGTTCATGAGGCAGTCAGGAGGCATGGCGGGTTCTAGCCCTGGCCCACCACCTCACCAGAGCCTCACAACAAGCCAGACCACCCCTCCTCACTCCACGGGTGCCGCCATTTTCCACTTCTGGACTTCCATCTCCTCAGAACTCCACCCAGCAGACCAGCCCGTCACAGCCCGGATCACCGACACCCACCCTGAAGCAGCTTTTTCCTCAATCCGGCCCAGGTATGCTGGTCCAGAGACTCTCACACATGGGGCAGAGCTTTTCCTTGCTCTCCCTGTGCACAGCCATTCATGAGGCAGTCGGGAGGCATGGCGGGTTCTAGCCCTGGCCCACCACCTCGGCAGAGCCTCACAACAAGCCAGACCACCCCTCCTCACTCCACGGGTGCCGCCATTTTCCACTTCTTGACTTCCCTCTCGTCAGAACTCCACCCAGCAGACCAGCCCATCACAGCACGGATCACCGACACCCACCCTGCAGCAGCTTTTTCCTCAATCCGGTCCAGGTATGCTGGTCCAGAGACTCTCACACATGGGGCAGAACTGTTCCTTGCTCTCCCTGTGCACAGCCGTTCATGAGGCAGTCAGGAGGCATGGCGGGTTCTAGCCCTGGCCCACCACCTCACCAGAGCCTCACAACAAGCCAGACCACCCCCGTCACTCCCCACGGGTGCCGCCATTTTCCACTTCTGGACTTCCATCTCCTCAGAACTCCACCCAGCAGACCAGCCCGTCACAGCCCGGATCACCGACACCCACCCTGAAGCAGCTTTTTCCTCAATCCGGCCCAGGTATGCTGGTCCAGAGACTCTCACACATGGGGCAGAGCTTTTCCTTGCTCTCCCTGTGCACAGCCGTTCATGAGGCAGTCGGGAGGCATGGCGGGTTCTAGCCCTGGCCCACCACCTCGGCAGAGCCTCACAACAAGCCAGACCACCCCTCCTCACTCCACGGGTACCGCCATTTTCCACTTCTGGACTTCCCTCTCGTCAGAACTCCACCCAGCAGACCAGCCCATCACAGCACGGATCACCGACACCCACTCTGCAGCAGCTTTTTCCTCAATCCGGTCCAGGTATGCTGGTCCAGAGACTCTCACACATGGGCAGAACTGTTCCTTGCTCTCCCTGTGCACAGCCGTTCATGAGGCAGTCAGGAGGCATGGCGGGTTCTAGCCCTGGCCCACCACCTCACCAGAGCCTCACAACAAGCCAGACCACCCCTCGTCACTCCACGGGTGCCGCCATTTTCCACTTCTGGACTTCCATCTCCTCAGAACTCCACCCAGCAGACCAGCCCGTCACAGCCCGGATCACCGACACCCACCCTGAAGCAGCTTTTTTCTCAATCCGGCCCAGGTATGCTGGTCCAGAGACTCTCACACATGGGGCAGAGCTTTTCCTTGCTCTCCCTGTGCACAGCCGTTCATGAGGCAGTCGGGAGGCATGGCGGGTTCTAGCCCTGGCCCACCACCTCGGCAGAGCCTCACAACAAGCCAGACCACTCCTCCTCACTCCACGGGAACCGCCATTTTCCACTTCTTGACTTCCCCTCTCGTCAGAACTCCACCCAGCAGACCAGCCCATCACAGCACGGATCACCGACACCCACTCTGCAGCAGCTTTTTCCTCAATCCGTCCAGGTATGCTGGTCCAGAGACTCTCACACATGGGCAGAACTGTTCCTTGCTCTCCCTGTGCACAGCCGTTCATGAGGCAGTCAGGAGGCATGGCGGGTTCTAGCCCTGGCCCACCACCTCACCAGAGCCTCACAACAAGCCAGACCACCCCTCGTCACTCCACGGGTGCCGCCATTTTCCACTTCTGGACTTTCCATCTCCCTCAGAACTCCACCCAGCAGACCAGCCCGTCACAGCCCGGATCACCGACACCCACCCTGAAGCAGCTTTTTCCTCAATCCGGCCCAGGTATGCTGGTCCAGAGACTCTCACACATGGGGCAGAGCTATTCCTTGCTCTCCCTGTGCACAGCCGTTCATGAGGCAGTCGGGAGGCATGGCGGGTTCTAGCCCTGGCCCACCACCTCGGCAGAGCCTCACAACAAGCCAGACCACCCCCTCCTCACTCCACGGGCACCGCCATTTTCCACTTCTGGACTTCCCTCTCGTCAGAACTCCACCCAGCAGACCAGCCCATCACAGCACGGATCACCGACACCCACTCTGCAGCAGCTTTTTCCTCAATCCGGTCCAGGTATGCTGGTCCAGAGACTCTCACACATGGGCAGAACTGTTCCTTGCTCTCCCTGTGCACAGCCGTTCATGAGGCAGTCAGGAGGCATGGCGGGTTCTAGCCCTGGCCCACCACCTCACCAGAGCCTCACAACAAGCCAGACCACCCTCCGTCACTCCACGGGTGCCGCCATTTTCCACTTCTGGACTTCCATCTCCTCAGAACTCCACCCAGCAGACCAGCCCGTCACAGCCCGGATCACCGACACCCACCCTGAAGCAGCTTTTTCCTCAATCCGGCCCAGGTATGCTGGTCCAGAGACTCTCACACATGGGGCAGAGCTTTTCCTTGCTCTCCCTGTGCACAGCCATTCATGAGGCAGTCGGGAGGCATGGCGGGTCTAGCCCTGGCCCACCACCTCGGCAGAGCCTCACAACAAGCCAGACCACCCCTCCTCACTCCACGGGCACCGCCATTTTCCACTTCTGGACTTCCTCTCTCGTCAGAACTCCACCAGCAGACCAGCCCATCACAGCACGGATCACCGACACCCACTCTGCAGCAGCTTTTTCCTCAATCCGGCCCAGGTATGCTGGTCCAGAGACTCTCACACATGGGCAGAACTGTTCCTTGCTCTCCCTGTGCACAGCCGTTCATGAGGCAGTCAGGAGGCATGGCGGGTTCTAGCCCTGGCCCACCACCTCACCAGAGCCTCACAACAAGCCAGACCACCCCTCGTCACTCCACGGGTGCCGCCATTTTCCACTTCTGGACTTCCATCTCCTCAGAACTCCACCCAGCAGACCAGCCCGTCACAGCCCGGATCACCGACACCCACCCTGAAGCAGCTTTTTTCTCAATCCGGCCCAGGTATGCTGGTCCAGAGACTCTCACACATGGGGCAGAGCTGTTCCTTGCTCTCCCTGTGCACAGCCGTTCATGAGGCAGTCGGGAGGCATGGCGGGTTCTAGCCCTGGCCCACCACCTCGGCAGAGCCTCACAACAAGCCAGACCACCCCTCCCTCACTCCACGGGTGCCGCCATTTTCCACTTCTTGGACTTCCCTCTCGTCAGAACTCCACCAGCAGACCAGCCCATCACAGCACGGATCACCGACACCCACTCTGCAGCAGCTTTTTCCTCAATCCGGCCAGGTATGCTGGTCCAGAGACTCTCACACATGGGCAGAACTGTTCCTTGCTCTCTCCGTGCACAGCCGTTCATGAGGCAGTCGGGAGGCATGGCGGGTTCTAGCCCTGGCCCACCACCTCACCAGAGCCTCACAACAAGCCAGACCACCCCTCGTCACTCCACGGGTGCCGCCATTTTCCACTTCTGGACTTCCATCTCCTCAGAACTCCACCCAGCAGACCAGCCCGTCACAGCCCGGATCACCGACACCCACCCTGAAGCAGCTTTTTCCTCAATCCGGCCCAGGTATGCTGGTCCAGAGACTCTCACACATGGGGCAGAGCTTTTCCTTGCTCTCCCTGTGCACAGCCATTCATGAGGCAGTCGGGAGGCATGGCGGGTTCTAGCCCTGGCCCACCACCTCGGCAGAGCCTCACAACAAGCCAGACCACCCCTCCTCACTCCACGGGCGCCGCCATTTTCCACTTCTGGACTTCCCTCTCGTCAGAACTCCACCCAGCAGACCAGCCCATCACAGCAC
The DNA here is from genome assembly GCA_021461705.1 of Cryptotis parvus. Taxonomy (NCBI): domain Eukaryota; kingdom Metazoa; phylum Chordata; class Mammalia; order Eulipotyphla; family Soricidae; genus Cryptotis; species Cryptotis parvus. The sequence goes on along the minus strand of JAJIBD010023535.1, from coordinate 9,105 downwards.
GGATCACCGACACCCACTCTGCAGCAGCTTTTTCCTCAATCCGTCCAGGTATGCTGGTCCAGAGACTCTCACACATGGGGCAGAACTGTTCCTTGCTCTCCCTGTGCACAGCCGTTCATGAGGCAGTCGGGAGGCATGGCGGGTTCTAGCCCTGGCCCACCACCTCACCAGAGCCTCACAACAAGCCAGACCACCCCTCGTCACTCCACGGGTGCCGCCATTTTCCACTTCTGGACTTCCATCTCCTCAGAACTCCACCCAGCAGACCAGCCCGTCACAGCCCGGATCACCGACACCCACCCTGAAGCAGCTTTTTCCTCAATCCGGCCCAGGTATGCTGGTCCAGAGACTCTCACACATGGGGCAGAGCTGTTCCTTGCTCTCCCTGTGCACAGCCGTTCATGAGGCAGTCGGGAGGCATGGCGGGTTCCAGCCCTGGCCCACCACCTCGGCAGAGCCTCACAACAAGCCAGACCACCCCTCCTCACTCCACGGGCGCCGCCATTTTCCACTTCTGACTTCCCTCTCGTCAGAACTCCACCCAGCAGACCAGCCCATCACGGCACGGATCACCACCGACACCCACTCTGCAGCAGCTTTTTTCCTCAATCCGGCCCAGGTATGCTGGTCCAGAGACTCTCACACATGGGGCAGAGCTGTTCCTTGCTCTCCCTGTGCACAGCCGCTTCATGAGGCAGTCAGGGAGGCATGGCGGGTTCTAGCCCTGGCCCACCACCTCACCAGAGCCTCACAACAAGCCAGACCACCCCTCCTCACTCCACGGGTGCCGCCATTTTCCACTTCTGGACTTCCATCTCCTCAGAACTCCACCCAGCAGACCAGCCCGTCACAGCCCGGATCACCGACACCCACCCTGCAGCAGCTTTTTCCTCAATCCGGCCCAGGTATGCTGGTCCAGAGACTCTCACACATGGGGCAGAGCTGTTCCTTGCTCTCCCTGTGCACAGCCGCTCATGAGGCAGTCGGGAGGCATGGCGGGTTCTAGCCCTGGCCCACCACCTCGGCAGAGCCTCACAACAAGCCAGACCACCCTCCTCACTCCACGGGTGCCGCCATTTTCCACTTCTTGACTTCCCTCTCGTCAGAACTCCACCCAGCAGACCAGCCCATCACAGCACGGATCACCGACACCCACTCTGCAGCAGCTTTTTCCTCAATCCGGCCCAGGTATGCTGGTCCAGAGACTCTCACACATGGGGCAGAACTGTTCCTTGCTCTCCCTGTGCACAGCCGTTCATGAGGCAGTCGGGAGGCATGGCGGGTTCTAGCCCTGGCCCACCACCTCGCCAGAGCCTCACAACAAGCCAGACCACCCCTCCTCACTCCACGGGCGCCGCCATTTTCCACTTCCTGGACTTCCATCTCCCTCAGAACTCCACCCAGCAGACCAGCCCGTCACAGCCCGGATCACCGACACCCACCCTGAAGCAGCTTTTTCCTCAATCCGGCCCAGGTATGCTGGTCCAGAGACTCTCACACATGGGGCAGAGCTTTTCCTTGCTCTCCCTGTGCACAGCCGTTCATGAGGCAGTCGGGAGGCATGGCGGGTTCTAGCCCTGTGCACCACCACAGGCAGAGCCTCACAACAAGCCAGACCACCCCTCCTCACTCCACGGGCACCGCCATTTTCCACTTCTGGACTTCCCTCTCGTCAGAACTCCACCAGCAGACCAGCCCATCACAGCACGGATCACCGACACCCACTCTGCAGCAGCTTTTTCCTCAATCCGCCCAGGTATGCTGGTCCAGAGACTCTCACACATGGGGCAGAACTGTTCCTTGCTCTCCCTGTGCACAGCCGTTCATGAGGCAGTCAGGAGGCATGGCGGGTTCTAGCCCTGGCCCACCACCTCACCAGAGCCTCACAACAAGCCAGACCACCCCTCCTCACTCCACGGCGCCGCCATTTTCCACTTCTGGACTTCCATCTCCTCAGAACTCCACCCAGCAGACCAGCCCGTCACAGCCCGGATCACCGACACCCACCCTGAAGCAGCTTTTTCCTCAATCCGGCCCAGGTATGCTGGTCCAGAGACTCTCACACATGGGGCAGAGCTGTTCCTTGCTCTCCCTGTGCACAGCCGTTCATGAGGCAGTCGGGAGGCATGGCGGGTTCTAGCCCTGGCCCACCACCTCGGCAGAGCCTCACAACAAGCCAGACCACCCCTCCCTCACTCCACGGCGCCGCCATTTTCCACTTCTGGACTTCCTTCTCGTCAGAACTCCACCCAGTAGACCAGCCCATCACAGCACGGATCACCGACACCCACTCTGCAGCAGCTTTTTCCTCAATCCGGCCCAGGTATGCTGGTCCAGAGACTCTCACACATGGGCAGAGCTGTTCCTTGCTCTCCCTGTGCACAGCCGTTCATGAGGCAGTCGGGAGGCATGGCGGGTTCTAGCCCTGGCCCACCACCTCACCAGAGCCTCACAACAAGCCAGACCACCCCTCCTCACTCCACGGGCGCCGCCATTTTCCACTTCTGGACTTCCACCTCCTCAGAACTCCACCCAGCAGACCAGCCCGTCACAGCCCGGATCACCGACACCCACCCTGAAGCAGCTTTTTCCTCAATCCGCCCAGGTATGCTGGTCCAGAGACTCTCACACATGGGGCAGAGCTTTTCCTTGCTCTCCCTGTGCACAGCCATTCATGAGGCAGTCGGGAGGCATGGCGGGTCTAGCCCTGGCCCACCACCTCGGCAGAGCCTCACAACAAGCCAGACCACTCCCTCCTCACTCCACGGGCACCGCCATTTTCCACTTCTCGACTTCCCTCGTCAGAACTCCACCCAGCAGACCAGCCCATCACAGCACGGATCACCGACACCCACCCTGCAGCAGCTTTTTCCTCAATCCGCCCAGGTATGCTGGTCCAGAGACTCTCACACATGGGCAGAGCTGTTCCTTGCTCTCCCTGTGCACAGCCGTTCATGAGGCAGTCAGGAGGCATGGCGGGTTCTAGCCCTTGCCCACCACCTCGGCAGAGCCTCACAACAAGCCAGACCACCCCTCACTACTCCACGGGTGCCGCCATTTTTCCACTTCTGGACTTCCATCTCCTCAGAACTCCACCCAGCAGACCAGCCCGTCACAGCCCGGATCACCGACACCCACCCTGAAGCGGCTTTTTCTCAATCCGGCCCAGGTATGCTGGTCCAGAGACTCTCACACATGGGGCAGAGCTGTTCCTTGCTCTCCCTGTGCAAAGCCGTTCATGAGGCAGTCGGGAGGCATGGCGGGTTCTAGCCCTGGCCCACCACCTCGGCAGAGCCTCACAACAAGCCAGACCACCCCTCCTCACTCCACGTGTGCCGCCATTTTCCACTTCTTGACTTCCCTCTCGTCAGAACTCCACCCAGCAGACCAGCCCTTCACAGCACGGATCACCGACACCCACCCTGCAGCTGCTTTTTCCTCAATCCGCCCAGGTATGCTGGTCCAGAGACTCTCACACATGGGGCAGAGCTGTTCCTTGCTCTCCCTGTGCACAGCCGTTCATGAGGCAGTCAGGGAGGCATGGCGGGTTCTAGCCCTTGGCCCACCACCGGACAGAGCCTCACAACAAGCCAGACCACCCCTCCTCACTCCACGGTGCCGCCATTTTCCACTTCTGGACTTCCATCTCGTCAGAACTCCACCCAGCAGACCAGCCCATCACAGCCCGGATCACCGACACCCACCCTGCAGCAGCTTTTTTCCTCAATCCGGCCCAGGTATGCTGGTCCAGAGACTCTCACACATGGGGCAGAGCTGTTCCTTGCTCTCCCTGTGCACAGCCATTCAGGAGGCAGTCGGGAGGCATGGCGGGTCTAGCCCTGGCCCACCACCTCGGCAGAGCCTCACAACAAGCCAGACCACCCCTCCTCACTCCACGGGGGCCGCCATTTTCCACTTCTCGACTTCCCTCTCGTCAGAACTCCACCCAGCAGACCAGCCCATCACAGCACGGATCACCGACACCCACTCTGCAGCAGCTTTTTCCTCAATCCGGCCAGGTATGCTGGTCCAGAGACTCTCACACATGGGGCAGAGCTGTTCCTTGCTCCCCCTGTGCACAGCCGTTCATGAGGCAGTCGGGAGGCATGGCGGGTTCTAGGCCCTGGCCCACCACCTCGGCAGAGCCTCACAACAAGCCAGACCACCCCTCTTCACTCCACGGGCGCCGCCATTTTCCACTACTGAACTTCCATCTCCTCAGAACTCCACCCAGCAGACCAGCCCATCACAGCCCGGATCACCGACACCCACCCTGAAGCAGCTTTTTCCTCAATCCGGCCCAGGTATGCTGGTCCAGAGACTCTCACACATGGGGCAGAGCTGTTCCTTGCTCTCCCTGTGCACAGCCGTTCATGAGGCAGTCGGGAGGCATGGCGGGTTCTAGCCCTGGCCCACCACCTCGGCAGAGCCTCACAACAAGCCAGACCACCATTCCTCACTCCACGGGCACCGCCATTTTCCACTTCTGGACTTCCCTCTCGTCAGAACTCCACACAGCAGACCAGCCCATCACGGCACCCACCCTGTGCAGCAGTTTTTTCCTCAATCCGGCCCAGGTATGCTGGTCCAGAGACTCTCACACATGGGGCAGAGCTGTTCCTTGCTCTCCCTGTGCACAGCCGTTCATGAGGCAGTCGGGAGGCATGGCGGGTTCTAGCCCTGGCCCACCACCTCGGCAGAGCCTCACAACAAGCCAGAACATCCCTCCTCACTCCACGGGCGCCGCCATTGTTCACTCTGGACTTCCCTCTCGTCAGAACTCCACCCAGCAGACCAGCCCATCACAGCCCGGATCACCGACACCCACCCTGCAGCAGCTTTTTCCTCAATCCGGCCCAGGTATGCTGGTCCAGAGACTCTCACACATGGGGCAGAGCTGTTCCTTGCTCTCCCTGTGCACAGCCGTTCATGAGGCAGTCGGGAGGCATGGCGGGTTCCAGCCCTGGCCCACCACCTTGGCAGAGCCTCAGAACAAGGGAGACCACCTCTCCCTAACTCCACGTGTGCCACCATTTTCCACTTCTGGACTTCCCTCTCGTCAGAACTCCACCCAGCAGACCAGCCCATCACAGCACGGATCACCTACACCCACCCTGCAGCAGCTTTTTCCTCAATCCGGCCCAGGTATGCTGGTCCAGAGACTCTCACACAAGGGGCAGAGCAGTTCCTTGCTCTCCCTGTGCACAGCCATTCATGAGGCAGTCGGGAGGCATGGCGGGTTCTAGCCCTGGCCCACCGCCTTGGCAGAGCCTCACAACAAGCCAGACTACCCTTCCTAACTCCTCGGGCGCCGCCATTTTCCACGTCTGGATGTCTCTCTCATCAGATCTCCACCCAGCAGACCAGCCCATCACGGCCCGGATCACCGACACCCACCCTGCAGCAGCTTTTTCCTCAATCCGGCCCAGGTATGCTGGTACAAAGACTCTCACACATGGGGCAGAGCAGTTCCTTGCTCTCCTCTGTGCACAGCCGTTCAGGAGGTAGTCGGGAGGCATGGCGGATCTAGCCCTTGCGAACCACCACGGCAGAGCCTCACAACAAGCCAGACCACCCCTCCTCACTCCACGGGCGCCGCCATTTTCCACTTCTGGACTTCCCTCTCGTCAGAACTCCACACAACAGACCAGCCCATCACTGCACGGATCACCGACACCCACTCTGCAGCAGCTTTTTCCTCAATCCGGCCCAGGTATGCTGGTCTAGAGACTGTCACACACAGGGTAGAGCTGTTCCTTGCTCTCCCTGTGCACAGCCGTTCATGAGGCAGTCGGGAGGCATGGCGGGTTCCAGCCCTGGCCCACCACCTCGGCAGAGCATCACAACAAGGTAGACCACCCATCCTAACTCCACGTGCGCCGCCATTTTCCACTTCTGGACTTCCCTCTCATCAGAACTCCACCCAGCAGACCAGCCCATCACGGCTCCGGATCACCGACACACACCCTGCAGCAGCTTTTTCCTCAATCCGCCCATGTATGCTGGTCCAGAGACTCTCACAAATGGGGCAGAGCTGTTCCTTGCGCTCCCTGTGCACAGCCGTTCATGAGGCAGTCAGGAGGCATGGCGGGTTCTAGCCTTGGCCCACCACCTTGGCAGAGCCTCACAACAAGCCAGACCACCCCCTCCTCACTCCACGGCACCGCCATTTTCCACTTCTGGTCTTCTTTCTCATCAGAACTCTGCCCATTAGACCAGCTCATCACGGCACGGATCACCGACACCCACCCTGCAGCAGCTTTTCCTCAATCCGGCCCAGGTATGTTGGTCCAGAGACTTTCACACATGGTGCAGAGCTGTTCCTTGCTATCCGTGTGCACAGCCATTTGGAGGCAGTCGGGAGGCATGGCGGGTTCTTGCCCTGGCCCACCACCTTGGCAGAGCCTCACAACAAGCCAGACCACCCCTCCTCACTCCACGGGCGCCGCCATTTTCCGCTTCTGGACTTCCCTCTGGTCAGAAATCCACCCAGCAGACCAGCCCATCACAGCCCGGATCACTGACACCCACCCTGCAGCAGCTTATTTCCTCAATCCGGCCCAGGTATGCTGGTCCAGAGACTCTCACACATGGGGCAGAGCTGTTCCTTGCTCTCCCTGTGCACAGCCGTTCATGAGGCAGTCGGGAGGCATGGCGGGTTCTAGCACTGGCCCACGCCTTGGCAGAGCCTCACAACAAGCCAGACTACCCATCCTAACTCCTCGGGCGCCGCCATTTTCCACGTCTGGATGTCCCTCTCGTCAGAACTCCACACAGCAGACCAGCCCATCACGGCACTGATCACCGACAACCACCCTGCAGCAGCTTTTTCCTCAATCCAGCCCAGGTATGCTGGTCCAGAGACTCTCACACATGGGGCAGAGCTGTTCCTTGCTCTCCCGTGCACAGCCGTTCAGGAGGCAGTCAGGAGGCATGGCGGGTTATAGCCCTTGCCCACCACCTCGGCATAGCCTCACAACGAGCCAGACCACCACTCATTACTGCACGGGCACTGCCATTTTCTACTTCTGGAATTCCATCTCGTCAGAACTCCACCCAGCAGACCGGCCGATCACAGCACGGATCCCCGACACCCACCCTGCAGCAGCTTTTTCCTCAATCCGGCCAAGGTATGCTGGTCCAGAGACTCTCACACATGGGGCAGAGCTGTTCCTTGCTCTCCCTGTGCAAAGCCGTTCATGAGGCAGTCGGGAGGCATGGCAGTTTCTAGCCCTGGACCCACCACCTCGGCAGAGCCTCACAATAAGCCAGATTACCCCCCCCTAACTCAAAGTGCGATAAAAGCAGACCTCAAAGACAGAAGAGCAGAAATACTGGAAGATGCAGCAGAAGCCGGAAAAGTATTCGCACTGCCCGCCTGTCCTTCGCCAACTATAAGACCAAGATGACTGCCCTAAGACGCCCTGATGGATCTATCACATCTTCCAGAAAGGAAATGGAGAAGATTATCCAGGACTTCTACTCAAATCTTTTTGATAGCCACATCCACCTGCCCACATACCAAATTCCACAGGATGGATACGTCATTCCCAACGTTCTCCCTTCTGAAATAAGACATGCCATCTCATCGGTAAAGAAGGGAACAGCACCAGGCCCAGACAAAGTCAGACCCAACATCTGAAGAATCTGCCATCGGTGCTCATCAATACACTAGCTCGGCTCTTCACACGCTACCTGTCCGAATGCAAGGTGCCCTCCCAATGGAAAACCAGCAGGACAGTTCTACTGTTCAAGAAGGGAGACAGTCATGACATCGGCAACTATCGCCCCATCTGCCTGTTGTCTGTCATCTACAAGCTGTTTACACGAGTCATCCTGAACAGGATTAGCAGAACACTAGATGAAGGTCAACCATGCGAGCAAGCAGGTTTCCGGAAAGGATTCAGCACAATCGACCATATCCACACAGTAACCAAGCTCATTGAGGTTTGTAGGGAGTACAAGATGCCGCTCTGTCTCACGTTCATTGATTTACAGAAAGCCTTTGATTCTGTGGAAACTGAAGCAGTCATCGAAGCCCTAGTCAAACAGGGTGTTCAAACCCAATACATCAACATCCTTCGTGAGCTGTATTATGGATTCACCACCAGGATCTCACCATTCTACAAAGAAGTGATCATTGATGTCAAAAGAGGGGTTCGACAGGGTGATACCATCTCACCAAAACTCTTCAGTGCCACCCTCGAGAACATCATGAGACAATTAGAATGGGAAGGAATGGGAGTGAAGATAGATGGTCGGCAACTACACCACCTCCGCTTCGCTGATGTCATCGTTCTAATAACACCAAACATTAGCCAAGCGGCACAAATGCTAGCTGACTTTGACCGAGAATGTGGAAAGGGTAGGTCTACAGCTGAATCTGAAGAAAACTATGTTCATGAGAAATGAACTAGTTCCAGAGGCCCCATTCTCTCTCAATGGAACAAACATCTCTGAATGCAGCAGTTATGTGTACCTAGGTCGAGAAGTCAACATGATGAATGACCTAAAACCTGAGCTGTGCAGGAGGAAGAGAGCGGCATGGAATGCCTTCAAAGGCATCGAAGAAATAGCTAAAAGGACAAAGAACCTCCGGCTCCGGGCACATCTCTTTGACTCCACCGTTCTCCTGCATTAACATACGCCTCAGAGACCTGGGCCCTACGAAAGCAGGATGAGAATGCTATTCGGTCTCCCCAGAGAGGCATCGAAAGAGCTATGCTTGGAATATCACGCCTCACTCAAGTGAGAGAAGGGAATCCGGAGTTCTGACCTCCGTCGCTATTCCAGAATCAGGGACGCTGTCTCGTTTGCCAAGGCATCGAAAATCAGATGGGCTGGACATGTAATGCGATTTGGAGACAACCGCTGGACTAGAGCCGTTACCGACTGGATCCCACGGGATGTCAAAAAGATCACGTGGCCGCCCACCTACAAGATGGTCAGACTTCCTTGTTAAGACCCTGAAGGAACGGTTTGAGGCTCTTCATATTCCTGAATCAACCAGATGCCATTGGGCTACATTGGCACGTGATAGGGTCCAATGGAAATGTTACTGGCGCCCGCTCGAGCAAATCGATGAGTAACGGGATTCAAGTGATC
>JAJIBD010023534.1:0-37358 GCA_021461705.1 Cryptotis parvus | reverse complement strand
TTGTCTTCAGAAACTCTTGAGCTCATTCGCCAACGTGGCAGGGCGCCGAGCCTCAGGAGACCAAATGCTAACGTCCAAGCTTGCTAAACAGTGCAGAGAAGCAATAAAAAGCAGACCTCAAAGACAGAAGAGCAGAAATACTGGAAGATGCAGCAGAAGCCGGGGAAAAAGCATTCGCACTGCCCGCCTGTCCTTCGCCAACTATAAGACCAAGATGACTGCCCTCCGACGCCCTGATGGATCTATCACATCTTCCAGAAAGGCAATGGAGAAGATTATCCAGGATTTCTACTCAAATCTCTTTGATAGCCACATCCACCTGCCCACATACCAAATTCCACAGGATGGATACGCCATTCCCAACGTTCTCCCTTCTGAAATAAGACATGCCATCTCATCGGGTAAAGAAGGGAACAGCACCAGGCCCAGACAAAGTCAGACCCGAACATCTGAAGAATCTGCCGCTGGTGCTCATCAATACACTAGCTCGGCTCTTCACACGCTACCTGTCCGAATGCAAGGTGCCCTCCCAATGGAAAACCAGCAGGACAGTTCTACTTGTTCAAGAAGGGGAGACATTCATGACATCGGCAACTATCGCCCCATCTGCCTGTTGTCTGTCATCTACAAGCTGTTTACACGAGTCATCCTGAACAGGATTAGCAGAACACTAGATGAAGGTCAACCATGCGAGCAAGCAGGTTTCCGAAAGGATTCAGCACAATCGACCATATCCACACAGTAACCAAGCTCATTGAGGTTTGTAGGGAGTACAAGATGCCGCTCTGTCTCACGCTTCATTGATTTACAGAAAGCCTTTGATTCTGTGGAGACTGAAGCAGTCATCAAAGCCCTAGTCAAACAGGGTGTTCAAACCCAATACATCAAGATCCTTCGTGAGCTGTATTACGGATTCACCACCAGGATCTCACCATTCTACAAAGAAGTGATCATTGATGTCAAAAGAGGGGGTTCGACAGGGTGATACCATCTCACCAAAACTCTTCAGTGCCACCCTCGAGAACATCATGAGACAATTAGAATGGGAAGGAATGGGAGTGAAGATAGATGGTCAGGCAACTACACCACCTCCGCTTCGCTGATGACATCGTTCTAATAACACCAAACATTAGCCAAGCGGCACAAATGCTGGCTGACTTTGACCGAGAATGTGGAAAGGTAGGTCTACAGCTGAATCTGAAGAAAACTATGTTCATGAGAAATGAACTAGTTCCAGAGGCCCCATTCACTCTCAATGGAACAAACATCTCTGAATGCAGCAGTTATGTGTACCTAGGTCGAGAAGTCAACATGATGAATGACCTAAAACCTGAGCTGCGCAGGAGGAAGAGAGCGGCATGGAATGCCTTCAAAGGCATCGAAGAAATAGCTAAAAAGGACAAAGAACCTCCGGCTCCGGGCACATCTCTTCGACTCCACCGTTCTCCCTGCATTAACATACGCCTCAGAGACCTGGGCCCTACGAAAAGCAGGATGAGAATGCTATTCGGGTCTCCCCAGAGAGGCATCGAAAGAGCTATGCTTGGAATATCACGCCTCACTCAAGTGAGAGAAGGGAATCCGGAGTTCTGACCTCCGTCGCTATTCCAGAATCAGGGGACGCTGTCTCGCTTTGCCAAGGCATCGAAAATCAGATGGGCTGGACATGTAATGCGATTTGGAGACAACCGCTGGACTAGAGCCGTTACCGACTGGATCCCACGGGATGTCAAAAGATCACGTGGCCGCCCACCTACAAGATGGTCAGGACTTCCTTGTTAAGACCCTGAAGGAACGGTTTGAGGCTCTTCATATTCTGAATCAACCAGATGCCATTGGGCTACATTGGCACGTGATAGGGTCCAATGGAAATGTTACTGGCGCCCGCTCGAGCAAATCGATGAGTAACGGGATTCAAGTGATCAAGTGATCAAGTTTTAAGCTTATTTCAGGAAATAGATACTAAACACAGTTTTAAATGGCTTGGTTGTAGTCTAATATAGACTATACCTCAGCATCAATTTATAACAATCAATAACATTGTACTAAAGCTAATAGATTATAACTCCCTCTAGTCTTTTTCTAATGATAAATTTAATTTTTAGAAAAAAGGATAACGATGTAAAGGCTTCAGCACATTTATATATATTTTTAACTTTTAAAAAATTAGATTGTCACATGCAGAAGAAATAGAGTCTGTATATGCTATAAGTTTTCTAGTAATATACTAGAATACAACAGTATAATATCACATCCAAGGAACTGACACTTATAGAATCAACTCTTAGATTTTTTCTGGTAAACTTTATGTGTACACACAGTATGTATGTGTGAATATACTGTCTTGTTATTTTATCTCAACAAAACAATGTTCATGAAAAACGAACTAGTTCCAAATGCTCCATTCACTCTCAACAGAACAAACAATCTCTGAATGCAGCAGTTATGTGTACCTGGGTCGAGAAGTCAACATGATGAATGACCTAAAACCTGAGCTTCGCAGGAGGAAGAAAGCAGCATGGAATGCCTTCAAAGAGCATCAAAGAAATAACTAAAAGGGACAAAAGAACCTCCAGTTCCAGGCACATCTCTCTTCAACTGCACCATTCTCCCTGCATTAACATACACCTCAGAGACCTGGGGCCCTACAAAGAAGGATGAGAACGCTATTTGGGTCTCCCAAAAAGAGGAATCAAAAAGAGCTATGTTTGGAATATCACACCTCACTCAAGTGAGAGAAGGAATCTGGAGTTCTGACCTCCATCTATGATCAAGAGTCTCATTTGCCAAGGGCATCGAAAATCAGATGGGCTGGACATGAAATGCGATTTGTAGATGACCACTGGATTAGAGCCCTAACCGACCCTGATCCCTAGGATATCAAAAGATCACGTAGCTGCCCACCTACAAGATGGTCAGACTTCTTCGTCAAGACCCTGAAGGAGCGGTTTGAGGCTCTTCATATTCCTGGAGCAAGCAGATACCATTGGGCTACACTGGCACGTCATAGGGAAAAATGGAAGGTTACTGGTGCCTGCTTTGAGCAAATGGATGAATAAAGGGATGTCAAGTGATCAAGTGACCAAGTTTATCTCATGTGAGGTACTTGTGATCACCAAATCAAAAACACAGAAATGTTTAATTAGAAGGATCCTTCTTTCTACCCTTTGTGAACACAACCATATACAACCCATTTTCCCCTAGTCCCTAGAAACCACTAATACGTTTTTTGCCTCTTCTTCTCTAGTTTACAAGGTATTATGAGTCAAATCATAATAGTATCCAGCTGATTGTTTTTGGTCAGGGATGCCATAAAAAATCACAGAAATTTTGGGGTTTTCTTTAACGACAGAAACATATTATCAGACCATTCTTTTTTCCCTCATTTCTCTGAGGAACTGTCAATCCCCCTTACTTCTACTACATTGTTGTTTGCCTAGCTAGAAATATGACACTTCACTGGAAACAAAGAATATTGATTCAACTCCCACCCAAAATGACAGTTGTCTGAGTCCCAGTTGCATCAATGCTCTCTGTCTTTGTAAAAATATTCAGCCATTCTGCTCGCATATTACACTCACACAGTAAAGTCTCCACTGTGCCCAAATTAAAGAAATTGGTTTTCTGTATTTCATAGCCCAGAGAATTTTGATTACAGATCCCCAGCTAGATTCTAAGGGTGTTGTATATTGCTAATGTACTAGGATTGGGAATAAGGGAACAGCGAAGCCAGCTGTGTACATTCATTATAATCATAATTCAAAAGATCTTACATTGAAAGCTATCACATGATACTAGATAGATACACCTAAAAAGAGTGAGGTCAGACCTTTTCAAAGAGTTAAGACTCAAAATTCCCACTGTAGCACTTGGTTCCCTGCAAGCTCTTTGAACTCTACTTTGTAAAGATTTCAACTTGCTTGATGTGCAATTGTACTATAATTATATACATGTCTGAAAAAATGTCTGAAAAAGTATTAGAATGCTTGTAGAAGAATAAAAAAGGGAAAACAGTTGTAAATTTTAAGGACTGATTAAATATATATTTGTATATATGTGTGTATTAAATATATAGATGCTTAAGTATATACATGTTTATTGTTATATTATTTATTACATATTATTTATACTATAATTTATACTATAATTTATTATATTACTTATAACATTATTGTAATAATTTACTATGCACATGCATTAAGTATAGACATGTTTTTGCAAAATATATTGCATAATTCATTGGGAAATCATATTTACATACACCAAATACCACCCAGATAAAGAAATTGAATTTTTAGTTTTCATCTTTTTTATTATATTTAACTCATACCTGAGAGTTAACATTATAAAAATTCAACACTTAATTTGTTTCCCAAAGTTTTAGAAATGAGACATTAAGAATATAATCTGTTGTGCCCAGTTTTACCTTAAGTCTATATTATTTCCATAGGATTCAGTGTTGCAGCTAGTAATTATAGTTCCTTCACTTCAGATTATACATTTGATTGACTCTTTCACAAATTGTTTACCCATTCTTTGTTGATGGCTGTATCTTTCCTTTCCCTTTCCTTTAATACTTTCAGAAGATGCTGAAATCATTCGACATAAGTTTATTTTTTTAAGACAAACACATTTGTCACTGACAGATGAAATTTTCTCTTTCTTTGGTTTCATACAGTTTTGCTGCAATGTGTCTAGCTATAGATTTCTTTTACCTTCTTAATATGGAGCTTTGTATCGGCAATTCTTGAACAATCTTTTGAAACTCTTATATGGCTTGTCATTTCTCACTATAACTTTTTGACAAAATATGCAGAGCTTATTGGAATTGTATCCGTTATGTATTCCCTTACTTATTCAGTGTTTTTATGGATCAGTATAATTTTGTCACATGTAGCTTCCTATAATTACTACCACAAACAAGTTCCACACTTGTTTTATCACCACCAGATTCTTTTTGCTACTGTTTAATAGCCATTCTAATTCTTCTACAACCCCTAAATGATTTTTGTGTGTATGCCAAAAAATAGACTTCAAGTCATATATGCAAAGCATGCAATTTGCTACTGAGCCCAGGTTCCAGCTCATGAAGCTACTTTTTTAATATTGAGTCATCTTTGATGGTATTGATAAATCCTATTTGACCTTGGTGTATTATTTAGGTTTGTATTTTTTATTTCGCTACTAACTTTGAGGATTTGTGCACAGAATAATCACTAGAGATCTTCAGTTGTAGTTTATTTGATTATGCTGTATTTAATTTTGATGTAAAAGAAATTCTCATATACAGAATCATTTAGGAAATACTCTAATATTTTTATTTTTAGAAGCTATTGTACTTGTTAATTTTTTCTCAAATGTTTGTTAATAATTTAAATGGCCTGTTTAAAAAATATTTTCCACTTAAAAGTGTTTCTCCATTAAAAATAAAAATATTTCTCCATTGAAATAACATGGTCCAGGATCTATGTTTGGAAGGAGATTTCCAAGTTATAAATTCTGTTCCTGTAGTGTCTACAGAATGCGGGAAAATGCTGAGGTGCCCCACACAAAATCTGGGAACAGGGTTAGGGATCCCCTTTGTCCCAGGGATCTGCAGTTGATGGATGAGAAAGATGCAAGAATATAGTGAAGTTTCAAAATGCTTTACTTATCAACGGTTCTGTTATACAAATCAGCAATAGGAAAAACCCCAAACTCAGGGTTCCTGACTGAGACCAGGGCACGTGTAAGCCAAGATGGCTACCACCACATGTTAAGGGCCTGCAGAGAGGAGACCATGAAGTGTCACCAGCAGAAAGGGGGAAAGGGAGTGCTAGGGAGAGGAAGCGGGCTAGTTTTTATATCCCTGCAACCCAGACCTCCCACAATCAAATTCCCTAGGTCATTTCTCCAGGACCTCACCTACGCCCTTTGAGATGTTAATGTTGCCAAGCTAAGACAAGCCTTGAAAGTGACCCTGCAGGGTAGAGTGGAAGAGTGGCATCTGAGATGAACTGTATCTCAGAATACAAAGGCATGCATCTGTACCAAAGAATATTCTATATCCAGTTAAAAATTTCTCCAAGCCTTCACAAATGTCTCATCTTTACTTTTATGGTTGTACTGTATATTAGCTTTGACTTATCCGAGAGCCCTGCTTGCTTGCTTGGAGGCAAACAGCATTTCTCTCCAGTCTAATTACTTAGAGATCCAACGTGGCCAGGCAAATATACCGGAAGATCTAGCTAGTTCCACAATGATTGTGGCAGCATGAAAGAATATTTATACCAGCCAGTATAGAATACATGGTCAGATGAGCTGCCGCGTTTAGACTGTCCTCCTATCTACAAAGTGACCTACAGGAGGCAACTCCAGGTCAGATGCAGAGGCTCTGGGCTGGCAGTGTACTACAACAAAAGAATAATTTCACTTAAATTTTGTTTGGTTGACTTTCAGAAGTTCTTGGCTTATAGGCAATTCATCTATAGATTCCCTGTTGTCAACTTTATAAACATAAAATATTTCATACTATTTCCCTATCTTTTCAGTGGTTGCAGAATTTGTCTGACCCTCACTTGTTTCATTCCTTATACTGATGACTTATGTCTTTGCCCTTTATATATTTATCAATTTTGTTGATTTCTTTGAAGACTTTTGTTTTATTAATTTCTTTTTTTTAATTTTTAGCTTCATAAAGTTTATTCTAGATTATTCTTATCTGCGTGTTTTAGTCTAGGTCTTATTCTAGTATTTGAGAAATTTAAAATTTTGAGTTGGGGTTTTACTAAAATAATCATTCATTGCATAAATTTGACTCTCAAATCTACATAAATTTGACTCTTTCACTACATGAGTACATTTTAATAAGTCATGCTTTAATTTTAATGTATTATTTTCATTCTCGCTATTAATTCCTCTTTTACCCAGGGACATAGCTTGTATAATTTCAAAAGCTCTAGTAATTTTATGATTAAATTTTGGCTAATTGAATTTTAGTTTTATTTTGTTACAGTGAAGAAATTACATTGCATGATTTCAAATTTACTCTGTAAGAGTTAAAGCATTGAACTGTGTTATAATTTATTTTCCAGGATGCAATATATAGATGAATTATTCCAAAGGCACTTGAACAGAATATTCTGGTGATGAATAAAAGATATTATACATTTTAAGTAGATATTTTTATAGATTTGGTTCAACTCTTCTATCTAATATTTATATATTTCTGTACATTCATATTCATTTAGTAATGACATGTCCAACCATAATTGTGGATCTATTTCTACATTCACCTTCCTTACAATTTGTTTTTATTTACTTTGAATCAATATTTGTTTGTTTCTTCCATTGCATATGAAACTGATATATCTTCTTGGTAAGTTGGTCCTTTACTCTTGTGTAAAATGTAACTTTTGTTACTACTAATTTTCTTCATTATAGAATGTACCTTAAATGATGATTGTAATAGTCACATTTGATATTTATGGCTTATCTTTTTCTTTTATTTCATATTTTACCTATCTGTCTTGTTATATTATAAATTATGTTTTTGTGGATATTATCAAGTTGGTTCTAGTTATGATATTTAATTTGCTCTGAAATTCTTATCTTTCAATTAGAATATGCATTTAAATAATTATTTATATGCTACAAATTAAGTCTGATACTTTGTTTCTTTTTGTTCATGTATTTGTTATTTGTTTCTGTTTTTCAATCTATTTGAGAGACTTAAATTATATGGTTGACTTTTGAACACAGATTAGAACTGCACAGGTCCGCTTATACAAAGAGATAATCTATAAATTCATTTGAAACTTTGTTTTTGCAGGGTTAGCATTTATGGTGTTGGCTGAATGAATTCACAAATATGAAATCCTTGGAAAAGAAGGACCTACTATAAAGGAATTTTAGTACCCCAAAACCAGTTCTTTACAGAGCCCAGATGACTGTGTTTAATTTATGGAGGTATTAGTAATTATACTTAGATTTTGACTGAGTTGGTTCATTGCCTATAGCACCCAGGTTATTCAAAGTTCAATTGTGTTCTATAATTCCTTCCACTTTCATATAAAACTCTAGATCTATGCCATTTATTAAATACAAGCTAGGTCTCCCCACTTGTTACCATTTCCGTATCTACCATCATTAACTCTTCCTTGGTCACTAAAAACCAAATGTTTGTTTTAATTCTTGCTCCGGTATATAGCAGTCCCTCAAAAACTTCATAGGTTGATTCATCTTTTACAGATACAATTAACAATATAACAATTTCAAAACTATTATTGGTCTTCTCATTGATAGAATAATTAGATTATTCTAATAGATTTTATTAAGATGACAAAACAGGGAAGTTCTGACACAGCTCCCCTACCCACACTAAGAATTAGTAGCACATCTACACAATGGAATACTATGCATCTGTCAGGAAAAATGAAGTTATGAAATTTGCCTATAAATGGATGGACATGGAAAGGATCATGTTGAGTGAAATTAGTCAGAAGGAAAGAGAGAGACATAGAATGACTGCATTTATTTACATGACATAAATACATCAGGTGATCTTACCAAAAGTGGAAATTACCGCAAACGTGAGGGAGTCAGAGGTTAGGTAAGACAGAGAAGGGAACATGTGTGAATAAATGTCGAAAGGGCTGATACCAACCTAGAACTGATCATTAAATACAGGCAAAAAATGCACATGCTGGCTTCCAAGTGTATGTAGTGCAACCCACAATGTGTAGGAGAAGGAAGGGAGAGAGAGGGAGAAAGAAAAGAGATAAAGAACCTGTCATTTAGGCAGGCTATCGGAGGGAGGAGGGAATTGGGGATATTGGTAGTGGGATATGGGCACTGGTGGAGGGCGGAATACTGTGTGACCGAAACCTCCAAACATGAACAACGTTGTAATTGTATATCTCATGGTGGTATAATAAAGTATTAATTAAAAAAAAGAAAATAATATCAGACTAGAACTGAGAATCGAATATAGGCAAAAAAAATACACATGATAACTTCTCAATGTATGCATTGCAATTCACAAGGTGTAAGAGAAGGAAGAGAGAGAGAGAGAGGAAGAGAGAGAAAAAGATAAAGAACCTGCCATAGAGGCAGACTAGGGGAAGGCGAGGAATTGGGGACATTGCTGGTGGGAAATGGGCACTGCGGTGGGATGGGTGCTAGAACACTGTATGACTGAAACCCAAACATGAACATCTTTGTAATTGTATGTATCACGGTGGTATAATAAAATGTTTTAAGTAAATAAATTATAATTTAAAAAAAAGAATTAGTAGCAGTTAGAGAAAAAGAGTCAAACAAAACTGATCAAGTATCCAGTTAAAAATCTTTAAAAAAAGCTCCATAAATCTTCAAAAAACATCAATCATAAAACATTGAAGAAACAATAACCTAAAATAATGAGTAGGAAGAATGGGGGCATAGCTGACATTCACAGGAATTTTCACTCCTTTAAAAGAACAAATACACATTCTTCTCTAGTGCACATGTAATTTTATCACATAAAAACAAATGCTTGAATACATTTGTTTTTATGTGATAAAATTACATGTGCACTAGAGAAGAATGTGTATTTGTTCTATATATATATATATACATATATATGTCACATGTCTATATATATGTCACATGTCTATTGTCAATAAAGTCATGAAGATTTAAATTATGTGAAATATCAAGTTCTGATCATGATTCTACAAGGTATAAACCAAGCATGAGAAAATGAGAAAAACTCCAATATTTGGAAAATTTAAATGTTATTTAATAACCATTGAATCAAGGAACTCTATGAATAACTAAAGTTTCTGATAAAACTGTCTGTGTGTACAGAATATATAGTACATAACAAAAAATAGTAGCAAGAGGGAATTCCAGAATGCTTGCTTTCTTACGAAAATTAGTTCTTACATGTCAGAAAAGAAAGTCTCATATAGGAACTAGGAAAATAAAAAATATAAATCTGTAGAGAAAGGAAATTAAAAAAAAAGAACATAAATAAACTCTAAATACAAAATAAAAAAAACAAATGAAACCAAGATCTGGTTATTTGATATTGAACAATATCAATGCCCTTAATTAGGTGAGCACATACACACACACTTAATAATTAGGCGAGAAATTATAGATTTATGACAAATGTGAAACAGATCTTAGGAGAATGTTATGAACAACTTTCCTAGTGAATCTCGAAGAAATAAAAAAAATATACAATCATACAACCTCCAAGACTGAATTGGGAGAAAAGAGATTGTCTAAAAAGGCCAATCAAAGGCAAGAAAATTGAAACAGTAATTACATATCCCTCTTCAAACATGTGAAAAATCCCAAATTAATTTACTGTAGATTTATTACCTATACTTCTCAAATTCTTAAAATAACAATAACAATAATAATAAAATAAGTAAATAACAGAAACTTAAGGGTATTTGTACTAAAAGGAATGAAGAATAACTTTGTCTTGTCTGACCAGACAGGAATTTCACCTTACTCAACAGACAAGTAACCCCCTGGTTACTTATCCCTAAAAACTTCCAAATTAAATTGAGTTTTCTATATCTTATATCTATATCTATATCTTATAGCTATTTTTCTGTATCTATATCTTTACATTTATATCTATAGATATATACAGATAGGTATATATAGGTAGATAGGTATATATATATAGAGAGAGAAAGAGAGGATAGGTATATATAGCTCAATAGAGATATACCTGTATAGATTTATAAATTTATAGATATATACAGATCTATAGATCTATCTGTTTATATATAGACAGATATATACAGATAAATCTATAGATATATATATATAGAATAAGGTCTATCTATAGGTCTATATACATATTCATATATAGATATATAGATATATGCAGATTATAGGTCTATCTGTACATACAGATAGATCTACAGATATATGTACAGATATATCTATCACTGTATCACTGTCTTCCCGTTCATCGTCGATTTGCTCGAGCTGGCACCAGTAACATCTCCATATGACCTGTCTCATGCAAGTAGAGCCCAAGGGCACCTGCTTGCTCCAGGAACACAAAGAGCCTCAAGCCATTCCATCAGGTCATGGGAATGAGGTCTATAATTGTTACTGGTATCTGGCATATCAAATACGACACGGGTAGCTTGCCAGGCTCTGCTGTGCGGACAGATATATCTATAGATCTGTATAATATCTATACATAGATATATAGAGAGATAGATATATATCAATATAGACATTAATAGAAAGAGATAGATAAAACTATTGATATCTATATATATATATCTATGTCCATAGCTAATAGTTTTGAATATTCTATCTCCACTTTAATTTGTGATGTTTATATAAAGAATTTTCTTCTTTATTGACCCGTTAATAATTCAGTAGCATTATATATATTATATATGCATAATAGTTTATTATTAAAATAGATTTTAACAGAGACAGGAGAAAATAACAAATGAGATCTTATTGCTAGAAGTAAATAAACATAAACAAGGAAAATAGACTAAAACTTAAGAAGATCAAAGAAACAAAAAATTTAGTTCTTTACAAAAATAGAAAATATGTATATGCCTTTACTCTACTCATGAAAGAAAAATGAAGAGATGGAGAGTTAAATGTATAAAATAATAATAAAGGATATACTAAAACTGATATCACACTAATATAATTGGTGGAACACAATCTAAACAATTTTATATTAATAGACAACCTAGATAGGCAATAAGAAATGTACATATTTATAGAGCACATAACCTCCTAAGTGAATCATGAATAGAAGAATTTGAGCATACTTATTAATACAGTATTAAGGGCTTTAAACCAATACAAAACACCTTCTGAAAAGCAATAGTCTATAATTAGAATGTTACACAAGTAAATTTTACCTAATATTCATGTAATACCATTTCCTAATTCTACCCAAAGGGTTGGGAGGGTGCCCCCAAAAGAGGATATTACAGAAAATTAAATTGCTTACAATATCACTTATTGATGTGAAAACATACAAAATAACAAAATATCAGAAAATTGAATGTAATGATTCATCAAAAAAGTTCATATGCCTTTATCAAATGAGATTTATTTCAGCAATTCAAGGAAGGTTCAACATCTGCAAATCACTGCTATATACCATTTCACAATGTAAAAACACATATGGTGATCTCAATAGATGCAGAAAAGACATTTTTAATTTTTATAATAATTATGAAACTAGGCATCAAGAGAACATAAAAATGACAATGCATGGCAAGAGTACTGTTAATATCAGAGTCTCTGGAGCAAAGATGAAACTTCTCTTTACAAGCAAAACAAGAAATGAGGATGCACACTTTTACTACTTTTATTCAACAGAGTTTCAAAGTCCTAGCCAAAATAATGAGGACATGAAAAGTATGAAATCATGTCCAGAAATCAATTAAAAGGTTAGAGTGCTATTTTAGCATCCACAAGGCCTAGAATTAGATCTCTTTCATCACATGGTCCTGAGCACTTAGCTTCCAGAATCATTAAACCAAGCAGCACCACCTCTTATGCTAAGCATGAAATAGTCAGGCCTACAAACAGGGTTGAGTATCACTGAATGTGACCAGTGGACCTACAATCAGGATAAGATAGAATTAAATAATATTCTTGTGGTGAACATTTCATAGGCATTTCAAACTATTACAATGCACACCTTAAACTTACATTTCGTTATATGTCAATGTTTTCCGCTTAGATATTGAAAAGTATTCCTCACCATCAATTTCTAGACCTGATGAAACAGGTCTCCAGCTACTATTCTGAAGTTCTCATAAAATCCTGTTTACTAAATTCCGGCTTCTGTGGCCTTTTTATGTCCTGCAAACATCACAAGCTAGTCTACATTTTGTTTCCCTGCATCTCTGACTGCCTAGAATATTGAAAGTCTGATTCCCTGAACTTTCCAAGCTGGAGCTCAAATAATTTCTCAATGGAATATGTAGTACCTTGTTTCAAGTAAGTATCTCTGACAGCTACCCAAATAATTCTCTCTTCTTTATCCTATCTTCTTTTGTCACTCTCAGCAACTATATTAGATACACACATATTTCCCCTAGCTTTATAATTTTCTTTATTCTTGGGTTGTAATTCAACTCAGAGTAAATACCTATCAGTTGTATTCCATAGTATATTCTCTCTAATTAAAAATGAAATATCTAGGTACAATTAATTGTGCTAATTGAATGAGTTTATTTTGCATTCTAATTAGCTATAAGCCTACTTAATTAAGTTCATGAACTTGCTTTATTTGTCTCCAGTGTCTGCTATACAGAAAGTTCTCTGTATTTTGTTAACCATTTTAAATACTAATTTTGATCAATATATAGATGCTTATCATTATTGAACAGTGTACAATACAGCCAATAATTTCACTGTATCACTGTCTTCCCAGTCATCATCCATTTGCTCGAGCGGGCACCAGTAACATCTCCATATGTCCTGTCTTATGCAAGTAAAGCCCAAGGGCACCTGCTTGCTCCAGGAACATAAAGAGCCTCAAACCATTCCATCATGTCATGGGAATGAGGTCTTTCACAGACATAGGGCAGAGCTGCTACTGGCTCTCCCTGTGCCCAGCCAGTGAGGCACCCAGGAGGGATGGCGGGTTCTAGCCCTGGCCCGCCACCCCAGTGGAGCATTACAATAAGCCAGAGACCCCCGACTCCATGAGGTCCTAGATTTACATCATCCGGACTTCCCCCTCATCAGAAACTCCACCCAGCAGACCAGCCTATCATAGCCCGGCTCGTCGAGATCCACCCCTGCAGCAGTCTTTTTGAAATCCGGCCCAGGTATGCTGATCCAGAGACTCACAGACTCTCATGGGGCAGAGCTGCTACTGGCTCTCCCTGTGCCCATCTGCTCACGAGGCACCCATGAGGGATGGCGGGTTCTAGCTCTGGCCCGCCACCCCAGCAGAGCCTCGCAACAAGCCAGACTACCCCTCCCACTCCATGAGGGCCTCCATTTTCCACATCCTGACTTCCCTCTCGTCAGAACTCCACCCAGCAGACCAACCTATCACAGCCTGGCTCGCGCTGCCGGTTGGGGCCACGTGGTTCATCAATAAATGCTGGATTTACAGATGACTATAAGAGTATGCTACCTGCACGGCAGAGCCTGGCAAGCTACCCGTGTTATATTTGATATTCCAAATACAAGTAACAATTATAGACCTCATTATAGACCTCATTATTATAGCCAATAATTTGGTAACGAAAAAAAATCAACTTGGGATGTAGACTTACTCTGAAATAGTCCTTTCTATTCTTGTCAATTCATTCATGTTAAATCCATGTTCTTCTTTCCCTAAATGTAGTTTTGTTTATATTTTCTAAGCCCTTGTTTTTTCTCCTTACCTTCTGAATTTGATATTTTTCTGTTCTGTGTTCATTTTTCTTTTCAGTTAATTCATAAAGTGGATGTCAGGGGTAGTTGAATCCCTGCATACCTAACCATATGCTCTACTATCACAGGTATACTTTTCATGACTGGGCCAATTATATTTATTATCGTCACATAAACTTCACTGCCATTTTGGTCTCTTTGGGGACTGCAAGTGATCAAAGCTTTCTTCTTTGGACGAGAAAGCTTTATTTACTTAAATAAAATCAACAGGAATGTGACAGCAAAGAGACTCAGACATTCTCCAGTTGGCACATAATCTTTATACTCCTCAGGAGGAGTCAACTGGTTGTAGGATCATAGTACTGAGAAAGAGAGGCCCTAAGGAGCAAAGAAACATGAATGAGAGTTGACAGTTCATGCACACTAGCAGACTGTTGCAAAATGCTATTTGACATTAAAAGCTGTTTAAAAGTCAACTTCTCCTTAATTGGAAGCAGAAAGTCCTAGTACTTTTCTATGAGTCTAGTACTGTGTAAAGCATTTATCTATGGAAAGTACAGAATTTATTTTTATAAAAAAATCTTATTATAGACATTTACTCTTCAGCCTTCAGTATCTCTAGTGTAATTGCTTGGTAAACCTAGATATATCCCCCATTAAACATTATCATGGAAAATCTTTCCTTTACTTATCCATGCATTAGACATTTCCATTCTCAGTTTGAAGGACACCGTCAAACTGAGAATGCAAAATCTTATTTTGTCCATAATAACCTATCAGGGTGTCTATAATTCTTATAATATTTGAATAATCTATTAATAATATCTCCTGGTAGATGATTTTACCATGGCTGAACCGCCATTGAGTCTAAAACCTAAAATTGTTGCTACATTTACTTATTAAGGATATTTAGGACAACTTTAAATGCATTGTAACTTTAGCATATCATAAATCTGTCATTTTGTATTGCCACAAAACAGTTATTACCCTCACAAAACAAATTCTCCTAGCTTTGCGGTCAGGGATCACTCCTGGTGGACTCTGGAACCACCTGGGGTGCAGAGGATTGAATACATCATCACATGCAAGGCAAATGACCTATCCACTCTGCTATTTCCAGTACCTCAAAGAACAATTCTGAATAAAGATAAGAGGTTTTTAGTATTTCTTCAGTTAAATTTCATTTACTTTCAGAATAAGATATTATCTCTGAATTTCCTTTCTAATGCATACCTTACAAAAAGCACCTTATGCAATTAGAACTCAATTATGATTCCTTTTTAATGGATATCTTATAAAAGTACTTTTATGCAAAAAGAGGCAATCAAAAACGCTGGTTGATAATATAGAAAAATACTACGTATTAAAGTGGAAACATCAATACAAAGTTGAGTATGAACAACTGATTAAAAAATCTCTAAGTTCCTATGATATTTGTATTTGTAAAGCACAAAAAAATTTTGGTCTATCTAGATTTTCACCCCAAATTTGCTAAGTTATGCTGATATTGATGCAATTAATAGAAGTAAAAATTTATGAGATAGAAGCCTTGTTCTAAGATTAACTGAAGTTAATGACATACAGTGAAAAATTTTAATCTGAGGGACCGGAATGATAGTACAGATGACAGGGCATTTGCCTTATACATAATCAACCCATATTCAGTCCCAGGTACCACATAATGTCCCTTAAGTCCACCAGGAGTGATTCCAGGGTGCAGGGACAGGAATAAGCCCTGAGCACCACTTGGTGTGGACCAGACACCAAAAGCAAAAAAAAAAAAAAAAAAAAATTTGACCTGAAGTGAAGTTGTTCTTGAAAAAAAATGTTTCATATTTTTTCAAGATATTTGCTGAATAACTTTGATTTAGAAGGTCTCAAAAGTAGCACTCAGGGATCCCAAGGGCCACTTGCAACACCACTTTCACCAGCCATATAAGCAGCTTCAAGGTTCAGACCTGCCGTGCCGTACTGATCCAGCCCTGCATTGCTTGGTACCTCCAGAATTACTCTTCATAAAGCCTAGGAACCCACACAGTGCTCAAGGTTTCTCATGCCAGACATGCACTCCAGCACTTTAAACTATTTCCCTGATGATTTTAAGTGGCTGAAGAACTTTCTGTTACTTTCCTGTACTCTGAATTTCTGCAGCAAGACTTTTTAGTTTTATTTTAGAATTTTGATGTGTGAAAAGTATTAATAGTGTAGTAGTCAGCTAAGCATCAGAAAGAACAGGACTGGACATAATACACTGAGGTTCATGTCTGAGTGAGGTTTATCTTCAGAAGTGGTAGGTGCCCTAAGGATTCCTGGAGAGTCGTCTTTTATTTAAGTAAATCATACATGATCATTATTTCCTTTCTTTACTTAAAATTTTATTTTTAAGTTCTTGCTGAGATATGTCCAAATCAAATGTACTTAGATGTCTTATCAATATATTCAGTAACTTAAGATCAAACATTGCTATTTCAGTACTGAGGAAGAATCAGCTGAATAGATCTACTAGCAGAAAGAAACATCTAAGTATAAAGAACTACTCACAAAAACCTGGATAGTGAAAGGACTAGAAATTAATGGCAAGAAAAGAAAATATGGCAGAAAATTAGGGAAATTCATGTGGAATGTCTAATACATTATTTAAGTTTATTTTTCATAAAAAAATAAGAATGAACAAGCATGTGATAAAATGCTCACAGTTTGTATTCTCTCCTTTAAATTTCATAGTGCAGAATATTTGAAACTACTGTAGTAAATTGAACAAAGCTATTGTAAGACTCCTGCCCCTTGAGGTGTTACAGGTGTGGCTGGGATGCCCGACTGTATTGGCAGGTGGCAGACAGCAGACAGGTTTGTCTACAGCCCCAGGGCTCTACCCTGTGGGCCCCAGATGGTTGATGGCATGACATAGAAAAAGACTGGGCCCCCTGGGATGAACCAGAGCCACAGCAGAGCCTGGCAAGCTACCCATGATGTATTCGATATGCCAAAAACAATAGCAATAATGGACCTCATTCCCAATGAATGGGGAAGTTACTGGTGCCCACTCAAGCAAATTGATGAACGATGGGAACACAAGTGACAAGTGACATTGTAGGACTATCTTAACTAAAATCAATGTGATCCTGGTACTTGATGAAAATAATACTTTTTGGTAGGACCATTGCTACAATATTTTGTGTATAAAATTCAACTATGAATAAATCCGTAAATAGCAGTGCTTTAATAAAAAATATGGAAAGAAAAAAGTGAAAAAAATAATTTCTTCTTTTATCTTGCATGGATAAGCAAATAATAGCAGTGGTGACTCCTAGAGTGTTATCAGCTATTTTTACTGTCTTGCTCCCCAAGATTCTCCTAATTCATTAAGTGAAATAAACCAAGGCAAAAATTGCATGGTTTATAACAAAGCAACTAGAATAAAAGATAAACATATGGGACTACATGAAACTAAAGAGCTTCTGCACCTCGAAAGAAACAGTGACCAAGATAGAAAGACAGTCCACAGAATGGGAAAGAATATTCACCCAATACCATCTGATAAGGGGTTAATATCCAGGATATATCAGGCACTAGTACAGCTATATAAGAAGGAAACAGCCAACCCCATTAAAAAATGGGGAGAAGAGATGAACTAAAACTTTGACAAGGAAGAAATTCGAATGGCCAAAAGGCATATGAAAAAATGCTCATCATCACTAATCATCAGAGAGATGCAAATCAAAACAACAATGAGATACCTCACACCACAGAGACTGGCCCATATTCAAAAGGGTAAAAGCAACAAGTGCTGGCATGAATGTGGGGGAAAGGGGAACTCTCATACATTGTTGGTGGGAATGTCGACTTGTACAACCTTTCTGGAAAATTATATGGACATTCCTCTAAAACTAGAAATTGAGCTCCCTTTTGACCCAGCCATACCACTCCTGGGAATATACCCTGGGAAGCCAAAAATATGCAGTGGAAACACCATCCCTACTTTTATGTTCATAGCAGCATTATTCACAATAGCCAGAATCTGGAAACAACCAGAGTGTCCAGGAATCGATGACTGGATAAAGAAGTTTGGTACATCTACACAATGGAATACTATGCAGCTGTTAGGAAAAATGAAGTTATGAAATTTGCCTATAAATGGATGGACATGGAAAGGGTCATGTTGAGTGAAATTAGTCAGAAGGAAAGAGAGAGATATAGAATGACTGCATTTATTTGCATGACATAAATATATCAGGTGGTCTTACCAAAGGTGGAAATTACCGCAAACATGTGGGAGTCAGAGGTTAGGTAAGACAGAGAAGGTAACATATGTGAATAAATGTCAAAAGGGCTAATACCAACCTAGAACTGATCATTAAATACAGGCCAAAAAAATGCACATGACGGTCTCTAAGTGTATGTATTACAACCCACAATGAGTAAGAGAAGGAAAAGAGAGAGAGGGAAAGAGAAAAGAGATAAAGAATCTGCCATTTAGGCAGGCTATGGGAGTGGGGAGGGAAATGGGGACATTGGTGGTGGGAAATGGACACTGGTGGAGGGCGGGGTGCTGGAACACTATGTGGCTGAAACTTCTAAACATGAACAACGTTGTAATTGTATATCTCACGGTGGTATAATAAAATATTTAATAAAAAATATTGCATGGTTACCCAGATAAAGAAGAAGCATTCATAAAGATAGAAAGTAGCGATTTTTAAGGAAAGAGAGAATGTCAAATGGAATTATTTGTTAAATGAATAAACAGTTTCTGTACGGATGCTAGAAAAAGCTTTGGAAATAGAAGTATGGTTGCACAACTTTATTAGAGTAATCAGGGTCATTGAATTATATATTTTAAAATGGTTACAATGGAAAATCGTGATACTTCAGCACAGCAAAAATAAATAAATAACCTTTCCCTCGAGGTGTTACAGGTGTGGCTGCAGTGCCCGCCTGTGTTGGCAGGTGGCAGACAGGAGAGGGGCTTGGCTACACTCCCAGGCCTCTTCCCTGGATGGTGGATGGTCAGACATAGGAAAGACTGGGCCCCCTGGGATGAACACAGAGCCATGGCAGAGCCTGGCAAGCTACCTAGGGTGCATTTGATATGCCAAAAACAGTAACAATAGAGATGAACTGGACAAGGGAAGGGACAGACAAGACGCACAACTGTAACCCTGGTACCACATGCCCAGCCCACGTGGAGCAGCCCAGGGAGTCTGAGGAATTGGCTAGTCCCCAGCCGAGACCAACATAGCTCCTAAGTTAAAGCAGTCATGTGGGGGAAGCCACACTGGCCGGAATTGGAGCAGGGATTTGGGCTCCTCCCTCTCCATGCCAGTGGGCGTGGCTACGGGCTAGCAGCCTCTGCAACCAAATGAACAGACAAGGGGCAGACCAGACGAACAGCTATGATAGTGCGCAGCTGCGCAAGAGGCTTAGATAACAAAGTAGGCTAGGACCAGGTCCTTCCCAGGATCTTTCACATCTGTACACCATAATGATCATTGTAGTTGTAACAAACTGGGGAGGTTGATGGGGAATGAGTAACAATAATGTCACACTAGAACTCACTACTGAATATACACATAAATAATTGCATCATAAACCGTAAGGGAGTCACAAGGTGAACAGAAGAGAGAGAAATACAGAGACAGAAATAGAGTTAGAGAGAAAGATGAGAGACTCAGACGCACAAGGGAGAGCTGCCATCTGGTTCTCCCCTAGCTCAGCTGACCATGAAGCTCCCAGGAGGCAAGATGGGTTTTGGGAGTGGGCCCATCACTTCAGAAGCAGCCGCATTAGACTTGATCATCATAATAGCCACCATTATCACGCTCCAGACCCCACAGCTCATCAGAACCCATGCAAAAGAGACATAATCTCAAGACCAGCTCAGAGCAGCCGAGTTCGAGCCCAGGTAGATGGCTATCGGAGGTGGAAGCCACCGGGCATTTCTGGAGATGGATTTGGGGTACCTCTTCCCCTCCCTGACCTGTCCCGGAGGCCTGGTGGCCCTAATAGCCATGACCTTCCTCGGGGCTCTCAGCCATTATGCAGAGACTCAGAAGCATGGGGGGGAGAGCTGCCATCTGGCTCTCCTCTAGCTCAGCTGACCATGAGGCTCCCAGGAGTCAAGATGGGTTTTGGGAGTGGGCCCATCACCTCTTTAGGGCCTCAGTAGCTGCTTGATGGTGAAGCTCGCTCACCATAATAGTCGCCATTTTCATGGTCCAGACCCGGTACATCAAACTAGTGGAACCAATCATGTTATAGAATATATTACAATCTACAATGTGTAAGAAAGGGAATTGAGAAGTAGAGAGAGAGAGAGAAAGGAAATAAAAAACCCGCCATGGAGGCAGGCTGGGGGAAGGGAGAGGGAAGTGGGGACGTTGGTGATGGGAGATGAGCAGGGGTGGAGGGATGGATGTTGGAACACTGTAGAACCAAAATTCAAACATGAACATCTTGTAATTGTATATCTAATGGTGGTATAATAAAATATTTGAAAATAAATAAGTAAATAAATTTAATTCCTTCTTCATTTCTTATTTTGATGATTATTAGAGTGTCTTCTGATTCCAGCATAGCTTCTCCTTGAATCAATATAAGTGATGTAATAAATTAGTTTAAATACTTTAATTCAATCCATGTATCAACTCTATAGTCACTTGTCACTTGTCATTTATTTGTCCTCCCGTTGTTCATCAATTTGCTGGAGCGGGTGTCAGTAACATCTCCATTTATTGGGAATGAGGTCCATTATTGTTAGTATTTTTGGCATATCGAATATACCACAGGTAGCTTGCTAGACTCTGCTGTGGCTCTGGGCTAATCCCAGGGGACCCAGTCTTTTAAACATTTTTGATAAAATCATTCCATTTATATTTTTCAAACACTTATTTTTCACCAATAATTTTCCATCTGCCACTAACATCAGAGATTAGTTCTGCTTCTGTGGAATTAAGATATCTGGGGGTAGGGGAAGAAGTAGAATAAACACACCTGTACCATTATTCACTCTCTAAAAAATGTTCATGTGAGCAATTGCTAGCTTACTGATATATCAAGAAGGAACTTAGTCACCTCAGGCACCAAAGCCCCCAGTTCTTTCAATGGATTAATTATCTCAATTCTTCCAACCTCTCCAAGCACCCTGTGGATGATACTTCTGAAAACAGGTGTGTCTGTGTCTTAACACAGTAGAAACCCAGTCCAAGGAGTTTCAGAGATATTAATAACAAAAGTTTTTATTGCTTTGCAGCACCAGTCCTAACAGCTTACCTCATGAATGAAAGATGTTGACAGACTCTTCAAACACTCCTTAGACCTTAGAAATGGCATTTTTCCCTCCATAGGGAGCAGTCATTCTGGTCATTTTCAGTTTTGGACAGCGTGCCTAGGACTTTTCATTGAATAACTTCTTCATACAATGTGGAAGCATCAGAGTAAAATTCTATCATTACACTAAACCTAAGAAACTTGTCATTGGGTTGTTTTCCAGTCCAATGCTATATTTTCATTCCATTGTCTGCAAATTTGACTGATTGGTTTCAAGAAATAAGGTAAATTAAGCCTGGTAAATATCTGTTATGCTTGGAGCTCTAAGACAGCTAAGGAACAGGTGTTCTAAAATCCACAATCCTTTCAATTAATTTAGTGGACTCGCTTGGATCTAATTCTGAGAAAATCCATTTAGTGGCCATCAAACTGTCAATCAGAGGCTCTTGAGTGAAGAGCAGGTAAAGCATTAGGATTGTAAAGCAATTATATTTGCCGGGTAGAAGGCTTTATTTCATGAAAAGGAACAGTAACACCAACAAGTGTTAAATCAGATCTGCTAAAATTTGTGTTTGTATGTCAGTGATCTTTTTTGTTTTTATAGCTTTACTAGAAAAGCCTACAGTAATGTTCTTTATTTTACTTTTATTACTAAGTACAATTCTATGTAACCATAACTTCTGCCTGGAATCTGTGCTCCTTTTTTATTTTAGGATGAAAAAATTCTTACCTTAAAGACCAACCTACCTGCTTTTAACAGTGTACTCTTGGAGTACAAATGTTTATTAAACATTAATGCAGTCCTGATGTACTGCCAATCCCAAAGACCCAAGCAGTTTTCTGCTATGGGAAAGAACACTTTTCACAGAAAAGAGATAAAAATAAGGAATAGAACAATGAGTGGAATATATGAAATAAAAATACAAATGCTCACCAAGTATAAGAAAAGTCAATACTATCAGTCTTCAAGTTGCAAAATAACACAAAAATAATACCTGTTGATACTAGTAAATTACACAAGTGTGTTCAGTTTCTGAAATTGTTTACTTATGTGATATTTTTCTTTATTATATTTCAATAAGACAAAAGGGATTAAAATAAAGTAAATAATATTTAAAAATACAGCATTTATACCTTATAGTTATAAAAATTAGATAATTAAAATGATATCAGAGGAATAAGGAAATAGAAGGTTTCTTGCACAATTACTAGTATTATAAACTTGCATCACTGTAAGGGAGGAAACTATGGCTATTTCATGGAACTGAGAAGTCTAAAACTCCAGGACACAGTTTCACTCCTATAAATATACCCCAAAACACTTATTTAGAGCCTCAAAGGAATGTATATAAGATGGTGAGCATGGACGACAATCCTTTGACTAAATAACTAAGTGGGATATTGAGATATTGCACAGAAAGTGCATTAAATAAAAAAATTTCACAAACAGTGAAGCACATTTAAGTTAACTAATGGTGTGTGTAGTTGGGTGTAGGGTAGGACTTGGGGTGGGAAGGTAGGACACACCTGGCTGAATGCAAGATGAAACGCAGAAACTGAAAATACAACGTCAAATATTTCTATTCTAAATCCATTTTTAGTAACAGATAAAATCTTTTTTTCCTTGACATCTAGTCTCGTGGAGGAAACGAAGAGAAACATTACAGAAGAATGAGTGTATAAAAAGAGGTAATGATGCTTGAAACAATTCAGGTTTCTAAAATGTCTCTGGAACCACAGGGAACCTCTGAAAGTGATTCTGGAAGATACAGATGATGGTGGTTTGCAAAGCCACCAGAGTCTAAAGTCTCCTGGAGTGACATGACAAGCAAAGAAAGTATATTCAGCAGACAGTGAGTGGCAGAGTGAAAAAAATAACAACTTGAAGCAATGATATAGAGCTTCAAAGGAATGATAACAAAGAGCAATTATATAGATAGAGGCAAAATGATTGAAGAATTAATGATTTCCAAGCCTTCGAGCTCCTACTTCAGTTAGTCTTTCCTAAAGTTGACCTTCCCAAACATTAATCCTAGAAGCCAACCACACTGCTCCATTTTATCTCCACTCCAACAAGAAATGCCTTGTTGTTTCTTTTTTTTCTTTTTTTTGGGGGTTGGGGGCACACCCAGCAATGCTCAGGGGTTTCTCCTGGCTCTGCACTCAGGAATTACTCCTGGCGGTGCGCGGGATCATATGGGATGCCGGGTTCGAACCCGGGCCAGCACAGGCGGCCACTTGCAAGGCAAACGCCCTACCCGCTGGGCTATTGCTCCGGTCCGCCTTGTTGTTTCTTGCCCTGCGTAGTTGAGGGAAACCGTCCACTGTATCTTTCCTAGAGTTGACTGGAGAAATAGAGAGAATCAGGTAATACTCCCATTGGTTCACTCCACCTCCTTCTCTTATCAGTACAAAATAAATGCTGTTAGGGATTACCAGAGAGCAAGTGCAGAACAACCACAGCCAAGACAGGCATGGAAAAGATAGTCTCGATCCTCCGACCCACACAGGGTGACAGAGGTAATCAGGGTTTCCACAGTCTCTCTGACATGTGTAACTTATTGAATTAATTACACAGTTCAGCTTTCTCCTGTACGCCCAGAAATAAAATCGCAGAGAGCTGGAATTCCTTTGAAGAGGGCACCAACAGGTCACTAGCCAAATCCTCATTTGTCATCATGAGGATTGATTGCTTTTCTACCTGGGTTGCAAAAGGACACCACAGAAACCTGCATAATTACAACATTTGGTGAGAGATTTTCAGCATTCTGCAGACCTGGAAACTCATTTTGCCCCCTGTAGGGTCTTATTATTGCACTCAGTTAGCTAAATAAACGTGTAATCTGTAACCGCTGGCATAAATTACCTATTTCACAGTCTGCTCCTGAGCATGAAAGAAATCAGGAACAGAAAGATTCTTTTTTGTAGTTCCATCCACTGGGGGCAAATTGATGAAACAGTTTATGCAGCTCATTAATGAAGCAAGTTGACCCCTGAAGGGTAATGCATAACAGCTGGAAGTGTCCAGCCAATCAAAGCCAGTAAATGTAGATGCGGCCTACCAAAGTGCAGCTTGCCCTCAGTTTTCACAGAATTTACTGTTGCTTAGAGCCTTGCTACATTCTCAGAACTTGAGGCTGTGTCAGCAGCATCAACACCACCAGGGAGCTCATTAAAATGCAAGATTCTTGGATACAAGCCCCCCTCCAGCCCCCACCACCACCACCACCCACGGAACAGAACCTGCAATTAAAGCTCCCAGAATGATTCATATGCAAAATAAAGTTGGAGAAGCCCCCCCACCCCTTTAAAGGAATGACATTGAGAAGATTAAAATAATCCCCTAAGGCCCTTTCTCTCTGAGGTCTAAATTCACCTTTGAGAGTGAGAACACAAGCAGGTGTTAGTTTACAAAGATTCTGAAATAAAATGGAAGAAATGCAAAGGCTGGATCAACTTTAGCCAATTGTGAGCCCTTGGATAAGCGATTCATCTCTGTTGCTCCTTCCTTCCTATGAAGTGGGATAATATTTTGTTCATCACTTTGTTCATGCTAAACTCAAAGAAAAGCCCTCACTACAAACGTGGGGCCTAGTTTGCTGACATCCTAAGGGCTTGAGTGTGGGAAGCATCTGAGCCCTCCCACCTCTGCTCCAAGTCTTGATTCTTTAGGTTTGTAATTGATTAACTTCTACTTGCTTCCTCTTGGCTCAGTTCTGTGCAGAAAACACATAAACCCCCTTCATGTAATGTCCAGCTGAATTCTAAACACTCCTCTTGTCTCTCAGTGCAACAGAGGTATGCTTGTCTCTGTAAAAATTTCTATTTCCTTGAGGTGTTGCAGGCTTTGAAAAGAAGCCAAAGCAGAAAATGTGCTATCCTTTTGCACAATTGTTTGCGATTCAGCAATACCAATACTCAACAGGATTGCCTCTACATTTAGGTATCTCAAAGGAACAGAAACAGAAGGAAAAGACATGACTTTGTAAAAGTATTGCTGTAGTATAAATACAGCTAAATAGCATACCAGGTTTCTATCATTTATAAAAGTACTTATTTGAGGGAATCACAAGGGACAGGGAAACTCCTTTTGTTAATAGAACAATGGACAGCTGGGTTTGAGGGATAAGGAACCGCAATGCTCTCTATGAACAGTAGTGAGTCCGAACCCTCTCTCATCATCAACTGTTTTATACTGTGTTCTTATCCAATTTATTTATATAATCTCTCCCTTTTCAGAAAATAAGCACATATAACAATAAGAAAGTAAAAATATGAGAATTCCACATAACTCATTGCAGATTAAAGAATTCAGGAGAGCCATCCCTTAAAGGACTTTTGTCTTGTGTTCTTTGGACCTTCTTCTGCCTTGAGTTATTTGAATCTTCTTTTGCTTTATTATATAATAGATCAAATCATTATCCTGATACAAAAAGCAGACAGATAGCACTGAAAATAATCTATGCCTTTTTTGTTGATGAATTAACATACATAAATCCTTAATAAAATATTAGCAAATAAATACAACAGTGCATCAAAATATCGCACACCATGACCAAGTAGGATTTACCCCAGGGATTCAAAAACGATAATATATGCAAGTTAAACAATGTGACACATAATAACAATAGAATAAAAATATTTTAAATATGATCATTTCAGTAGAAGCAGAAAAAAGCACTTGACAAGATTCAACACCCATCAATGATAAAAAAAAACCCTCTCAATAAAATGGGTATATAAGGAACTTTCCTCATTATAACTAAAGTCATTTACCACAAAACCCCAGTTAGCATCGTACTCAATGGAAAAGTAACCTGAAAGCCCTTCTCTAAGATTAGACACAAGAAAAAGCTGCCCTCTTTCATTACTGTGATTTAATTTAGTATTGGAAGTCCATGTCATGGCAACTAGTTAATAAATATATGTATTTGGATCTCACTTGAAAAGAAGCCAATCTATTATAGATAACATAATATTTAGGAAATCATAAGGACTCTATAAAAACACTTCTGGAGGTAAAAAATTGTGAAGTTAATGTGGCAGAATACTAAATCAACATGAAGAAAACTAAGGCATTTTTATGTGCAGATAATGAAATCAAAGGAGAAAAAATTTTAATCGCATTAAAAATTGTGCCAAAAAATTTCAAGTACTTGGGAGTAAGTTTAACAAAGAGAAAGACTTATATGAAGAAAACTCTAAATCATTGCAAAAAGAAATAAAAAGCCATAAGAAAATAAAAGCTCATCCCTTGTTCATGAAATGGAAGGATTAATATTATCAAAATGACAATCTTTTTGGTTTCCCAGAGTAGATTCCCAGGAGTGGTATGGCTGGGTCAAATGGGAGTTCAATTTCTAGTCTTTGGAGGAATGTCCATATTGTTTTCCAAAAAGGCTGTACCAGCTGGCATTCCCACCAACAATGGATGAGTGCCCCCTTTTCCCCACATCCACGCCAGCACTTGTTGTTCTTGCTCTTTTGAATATGTGCCAGTCTCTGTGGTGTAAAGTGGTATCTCATTGTTGTTTTGATTTGCATCTCTCTGATGATTAGTGATGATGAGCATTTTTTCATATTTTTTTTGGCCATTCGAATTTCTTCCTTGGTGAAGTTTCTGTTCATTTCTTCTCCCCCATTTTTTGCTGGGGTTGTTTGTTTTCTTCTTGTAGAGTTCTACCAGTGCCTGATATATCCTGGATATTAACCCCTTATCAGATGGGTATTGGGTGAATATTCTTTCCCATTCTGTGGACTGCTTTTGTATCTTAGTCACTGTTTCTTTTGAGGTGCAGAAGCTTTTTAGTTTCATGTAGTCCCATATGTTTATCTTTTCTTCTAGTTGCTTTGTTAGTGATGTTTCACCTTTGAAGATGCCTTTAGCTTCAATGTCGTGGAGGGTTTTTCCTATATTTTCTTCAATGTACTTTATGGATTCAAGTCTGATATTGAGATCTTTAATCCATTTTGATCTGATTTTTGTGCATGGTGTTAGACAAAGGTCCAAATTCATTTTTTTACATGTTGCTGCCCAGTTTTCCCAGCACCACTTGTTGAAGAGGCTTTCCTTACTCCATTTTAGACTCGTTGCACCTTTATCAAAGATTAAATGATCATGTGTTTGAGGTTGGTTGGTGTCAGAATACTCAATTCTATTCCATAGGTCCACAGGTCTGTTTTTATTCCAATACCATGCTGTTTTAATTACTACTGCCTTGTAGTACAGTTAAGTTGGGAAAGGTAATGCCTCCCATCTTCTTTTTCCTGAGGATTGCTTTAGCTATCCTTGGGGGTTTATTGTTCCACACAAATTATAGGAGTGTTTGGTCAATTTCTTTGAAGAATGTCATGGGTATACTTATAGGGACTGCATTGAATCTGTACAGAGATCTAGGGAGTATTACCATTTTGACAATGTTGATTCTCCCCATCAATGAGCAAGGAATATGTTTCCATTTCCTTGTGTCCTCTTTATCTCTTGGAGCAATGTATTGTAGTTTTCTTTGTACAGGTCCTTTACACACTTGGGTAGGTTGATTCCTAGGTATTTGATTTTCTGTGGCACAATTGTGAATGGAATTGTTTCCTTAATATCCCTTTCTTCTCTTTCGTTATTTGTATATAGGAAAGCCACTGACTTTTGGGTGTTGATTTTGTATCCTGCCACTCTACTATATGAATCTACTCTGGAAACCAAAAATATGCAGCAGAAACACCATCCCTACTTTTATGTTCATAGCAGCATTATTCACAATAGCCAGAATCTGGAAGCAATCAGAGTGCCCAAAAAATCGATGATTGGATAAAAAAGCTTTGGTACACCTACACAATGGAATACTATGCAGCTGTTAGGAAAAATGAAGTTATAAAATTTGCCTATAAATGGATGGACATGGAAAATATTATGTTGAGCGAAATTAGCCAGAAGGAGAGAGACAGATACAGAATGACTGCATTTATTTGCATGGCATAAATATATATGTACATATTATGATACCAATATCCAAGGTCAGGTGAAACATATATCAGGAGGTCTTGTCAAAGGTGGAAATTATCACAAACGTGGGATAGGGTAGGTAATACAGAAAAATGGAACAGTGTGCTACTAATTGTCAAGGATACTAATGCCAACCTAGAACTGAGCATTAAATAGAGGCAAAAGGATACACTTGACAACCTTTTAATGTATGTTCTGTAATCCATAGTCTGGAAGGGAAGGAAAAGAGAAAGAGAGAGAAAGGGAAAGCAATAAAGAACCTGCCATGGAGGTGGGCTGGGGAAGCGGGGAGGGAACCGGGACGTTGGTGGTGGGAGATGGGCACTGGTGGAGGGATGGGTGCTGGAACACTGTATGACCAAAACCCAAATATGAACTTTTAATTGTATATCTTTGTAATTGTAAAAATAAAAAATTATAAAAAATGACAATCCTTCTTAAAGCAATATACAAATTCAATGAAGTTTCTATAAAAATACTCATGACATGATAGACCAAGTGCCTTTGAAATTTATGTGGAGTAATTACCACCACTATCAAATCAAGGTTTTGATATGCCCAAACCAGTAATAATAATAAATCTCATTCCCAAGACCTGAGGGAATGGTTTGACGCTCTTCATGTTCCTGGAGCAAGCAAAGGCCCCTGGGCTATACTAGCATGCAAACAGGAACAAATGAAGATGTTACTGGTGCCTGCTCAAGAAAATCTCAGAAAACTGGGAAGACAAATGATACAAGTGACACAATTACCACCACTATCATTTCCCCTAAAATAAAATATATCACCCCAAGAGAAAAAGAAGGTGGGACCCTTATCTTTCCCCAACCTTAAATTACACCAATTAAGACAGTATAATACTGATATAAGGACATACTCTCAGACCACTGGAATAGAAGAATAGAAGAGAAAGAATATCAGATTCAAATCCTCAGTTAATTGGAGCTGTTAGAATGAAATGGATCAAGGAAAGCCTCTTTGAAAATAATGCTACTAAAACTAATCAGTCACATATGAAAATATGAATTCACATCATGCACGAAAGTCAAATCAAAATGGAGTAAAGACCTATATATCAGACCTAAATACATAAATTATTTTGGGAAAATTATAGGCAGAAACTTTTATGACACTAAATCTAGAGGTATCTTCAATGATTAAATGCCATTGGACAAGCAAATGAAAACAAATATAAACCATTATTATGACAAATCATTATTATTCAAGATACATAACACATTTTATAAAACTTAGTAACAGCAATAACAAAATAAAAGCCCATCAAAAAAGGGGGTGACTGAATGAGATGAATAGAAACTTTTTCATAGAAGATATACAGATAGCTAATAAGTATATGGAAGAAAAAAACAGGATACCCTATCATCAGGGAAATGCAAATTAAAACAACAATGGGATATCACCCCGCTGCAGTGAGGTACACAATAAAAAAGAGCAGTACAACCACTATTGGCGTGGATATGGGAAAAGAGAAACACCCACCCACGGCTGGAAAGTATGCCACTAATTCCACCTTTTTGGAAAACTAAATGGACACTTCTCAAAAAACATAGAATTGAGTTTCTATGTTACCCAGCAATTACACTTCTTGGCATCTACTCAAAGCACAAAATCATTATTCCTAAAAGACATTACACTCCTATTTCATTGCAGTAGTATTCACTATATTCAAAATCTGGAAACAGCTTGATTCTCCAGGTTTCAATAATAAAGGAACTGCAGTATATACACACAATGGATTACTTATTCAGCTATAAAAATAGACAAGGTCATGTAATTTGCTGCTATGCACATGGAACTGAAGATAATCATATTTAGTGAAGTCATCCAAAAGTGAGACAGACACATAATGATTTTTATCATATATGTGATATAAAGGACTACAGTATGAAAACAGCAAATAACCAAGGACAAAAAACTTAGAACTCCTCTACAAAACTGAATTTGCCATGGCAGAGGGACAGTTATGTAGGGAAACAGGTGTTGAGGGGGACCCTGAGACAATGGTGGATGAACACTAATAATCTGGTGAAGTGTGTGGTGTGAAAACACTGTATGCATAAAACTCTATCATTGACATTATTATAACTCACAGTGCTTCAAGCAAACCTAAATAAGTAAAAAATAAGAGAATTTGCATTTCTAACAAACTCCCGATGCTACCCAATCATGGTCCACTCCTGCACTGGGCTGTGGCTAATTCAGAGCACCACCAGATGTCACAGATTTCTTTTACTGTTTCTCTGATTTAAATATGATAAATATAATTAAAATTAGAGACCAAAAAGTGTTTACAGCTTTTACCCAAGACTAAATGCTAATATCTTAGTTTTCATTGTAATCTGCACTTGATAATATCAGATATGAGTGTCTTTGGGAGAGAAACAGGATGTGGTAGACATTGGGGGAAATGGGGGAAGAAAGTGGACACAAGTGAAGGAATTTTACTTGATTATGTTATGCATGAAATCTTACTTTTAACAGTACTGTAAGCTATGGTATCTAAATTAAAAGATAAAATAAATAATTATGAGTTTCTATTCCAAAATCCAGACACTTCCTAAGGTTTTAAGTGAAGTGGTATAGAAGGTCCATGAAACAGTGGCTAAGAATTGAACTGAGCAGGATCCTACTTTGGAACCCTATTTACTTACCCTTCTAACTATGTAGCCAACCTGCCCTGCAAGGTGTTGCAGATGTGGCTGCAGCACTCAGCTGCATTGGCAGGTGGCAGACAGGAGACAGGCTTGTCTACACTCAGGGCTCTGCCCCATGGGCCCTGGATGGTTGATGGTCTGACATAGAAAAGACTGCACCACGTGGGATCAACCAACAGCCACAGCAGAGCCTGGCAAGCTACCCATGATGTATTTAATATGCCAAAAACAGTAACAATAATGGACCTCATTCCCAATGAATGGAGATATTACCTGTGCCTGCTCTAGCAAATCGATGAACAACAGGAAGACAAGTGATACAAGTGACACAGTTTTGTTGGTCTTGTTTTTGGTTTTGATTATGATATGGTTTTTGTTTCCAAATAGAGATCATACCAGCATTATGCTTTTAGGAACTTTGAGATTATTAGATTTTAAAACAATAGGATAGGTATCTGTAATGGGAGTTTGCACATCTTTAAAATTAAGTTAGATATGAAACAAATGTGGGATTCCTCTGAGTTATAAAGACATTTGTTTCCCATGATTTTTCATGTCATTTGAATGGGCTGTTTCTTCCCTTTAACGTGAGTTGGGGGGAATAGAACTTCTTGAGGTCATTTTCCTACATAAATGGCAAAAGTTCTTCTCCCCAGACAGAGCCATTTTGCCTCCTGAGAAACAGCCCAATGTCATATCTCCAAAAGAACATGATACTAGCAAATCTTCCCAGGAAGACTGGTCTGGGCATGAGAACTCTGGAGCCTTCTAGGAACAGGGGTGTGCAGATTTCCCTTTTTGCCTGAAGGACAGCAGCTCACTGTGATACCCAATACCCTCCAACATAAAAATGGCCCAGCTTTAAACAAAAACTCATCAAACTGAAAAGCCACCAAATCATTCCTGGTCTAGAGCAAGTTGACAGCATGGCCACTTTGAAATTTCATAGTACTTAGCCCAACAGGTAAGGGTGCTTGCCTTGCACGTGGCTGGCCTATGCTGGCCCGGTTTCGATCCCGGCATCCCATATGGTCCCCCTGGAATTACACCACCAGGAGTAATTCCTGAGTGCAGAGCCAGGAAAAACCCCTGAGCATTGCCGGGTGTGACCAAAAAAAAAAGCAAAATAAATAAATAAATAAACAAACAAATAAATAAATAAATAAAATTTCATAGTACTGTCAGCCCAGTACTATGGGTACAGTATCAATTTTCCATACAGCAAATTTGACTGGAAAGTTGCATAGAAGACCACTAAGCTCAGTGAGCCTAAATAATAACCCAGAAGGTTCAATTAGCGCTAACCAACACACTAGAGCCTCGACAATTACTTTAGTAATATCATTGTGAAGTAAAAGTTATGACAAATTGATTACTATTAATCTAAGGTTTGGTAATTCTATTTGCCTTCGTCTTATACCACACAATATAAATAAATTTATTTGTGCCCTCAAGCAGGCAGGCTGGAGTGGTAGGTGGAAAATTGGGGACACTGATGGAGGAAAGGGCTCACTGGAGGTGGAACAATTGGTGGAATTGGGGTTGGAACCCTTAATGCCTGTAACAACTGGATAATGAACAATTTAGTAAATCACAGCGTTATAATAAAATAATTGAAATAGCAAATAAAAATGTTGTTCTCCCTGTTTATTCTGTCTTTATTTCTTCTCATTTCTTTGTCAATTTACCTACATAACTATAAGTTCTAGAGGCTAAAGTTTGAGGAGCTTCTTAAAAACACTCTACTACAATTCCCAACGCACTATCTAGAAAGTTCATGAACCTAATGAAGGAAAACCAATTATGAGGAAGTACAACCATATTCACTAAGGTGGAAATAAAATCTGATATGTCAGTTTCTGTTAAGAGCAAATGTTCCCATTGCAAGATGTTAAGTTGGGAATGGATTAAGTAACAGCTGTAGTTTATCAGTTCAGAAATGTTAAGTTACAGATCAAGCACAGGGACCAAAAGCTTGACCTTATAGAAAAAAATGTTAGTTTTATTGTATGATTCCATAAACAGAAATATTTTGCAAGGACTCCAGGTTCAAGAAAAGAGTTGTATTTCCTTTAGTTTCCTAAGACACCACTGAAATAAAAGTAGATAAATTAGTTATAGAAATAACCAATATTAGCTAAGGGAATGAGAGAGGCTACTGATATTACCAAAATGCAAGCTATTAAAACAAAAATTTTAAAGATAAAAAATTGTTCAAAGGCAGTAGGAATAGTACAGGGGCTAACCTCATGCCTTGTGGGACAAAACAATAGTACAGGAAGTAGGGTGCTTGCCTTGGGCAAGGCCAGTTCATGTTTAATCCCCAGCATCTCATATGGCCACCCTAGCACCACCAGGAGTGCTTCCTGATTGCAGAATCAGGAATAAGCATGGGAGGCAAGACCCAAAGCAAAAACAAATACCATTCATGCTTTGCAGGCAGTCATCCAACATTTGATTACCCACACCACATGGTTCCTGGAGCACCACCAGTACAATATGGAGCACTACCAGTATGATTTGGAACCGGTATGGCTTCAAATCGGTATGGTTTGGAGCCTCTCCCCGGACTCCAGCACAAATACAGTGACCTGAGTAATCTCCAGCACTGGGTGGGTGAGGTGTGTGTGTGGGGGGGTTATGAGAAGCTCCACATCCTCAAGGTTTTGCAATGAATCACCAGGTTGATTGAGAATCTCTAGGGCTGAGCTCTCAGACCTTCTGACACCGTTAGGGGAGGTCCAAAATAAAATAAGCAGTTGGAATGTTGACAAATAGAATCAGCAGAGGAACTATGTCCTTGATTGTCGGGGTGCTCGCGGGGGTCCCCAACAGTGCCGGGAAGCGAAGTTCCCTTCTACCTCCGAAGCCGGCGAGGAATGGATGAACACTCAGGAATCCGATACAGTTTTAAAAGGCTTTACTTATCACAGGTTCAGGCATACAAATCAGCAAAAGGAAAAACCCGATGCTTAGGATTCCAGGCTAGAATCCCAGCCACGTGTAGGCCAAGATGGCGACCACCACGTGTAAAACTTCCAAGGGGAATAAACACTCACAAGGCGAGAACCCACAGGGAAGAAGACCGGGAGAGTGGGAACTGGCTAGTTTATACCCCCCCAACTCAGACCTTCCTCCCATTGTTATGGAAAGCAGGGGAGGGTCCAATGCCCTCAGGTAATCCCTCCCTGCATCTCACCTAGGGCCTTTACTGTGCTAATGTTTTGAGCCGGGAATGCCTTTGAAATGTAGAAAAGGGGGTTTCTGAGA
The DNA here is from genome assembly GCA_021461705.1 of Cryptotis parvus. Classification (NCBI taxonomy): domain Eukaryota; kingdom Metazoa; phylum Chordata; class Mammalia; order Eulipotyphla; family Soricidae; genus Cryptotis; species Cryptotis parvus. The sequence goes on along the minus strand of JAJIBD010023534.1, from coordinate 2,777 downwards.
TGGCATGTCACTGTACCAAAGATCAACACCAATGCCAGTTAAATATTTCTCCAAGCCTTCACAAGTCTCCTCTACTTCATTGTAGTTTTATATTTTATCAGGGAGCCATGCTTGTTTGTTTGGAAGCAAACAGCATTTCTCTCTGGTCTAATTACTTAGGTGTCCTTACGTGGCCAGGCTAATATGCTGGTAAGATCTAGCTAGTCCCACGATGATTGTGATAGCATGGGAGAATATTTATACCAGCTAGTACAGCATACATGGTCAGATAAACTGCCACATTTAGACTACCCCCTTATCTACGGAGTGATTTGCAGGAGGTAATCCAGAGCAGATGCAGCGGCCCTTAGGAGTCCTGCAACACTTGATGTGTTAGGACAAACAGCAGAGAGTAAGAAATATATATGCTGTGCATCAATCTAAAGAATCTCTAGATGCCAGTTACCAGGGCCACGATAAAGTTAATGAGTGCGGAACTTCTGCCATATCCGTCGCTTTGTCCCCTGCCACTGCCTCTCACACAGCGCCCACGCCTTGACATTTTGCCCAAAATGAAGGTCTTATAAAAGGAAATTAAATGAAGCAACAACAAAACCTAGAGATTTGGTGCCTACAAAAGAAAAAAAAATTTCTCATTTTGACATGTGGAAGATTTGATCCTGATTTTCATTCTATACCCGCTGGTGTTAAAACTAAATCTGCCTGTGAGACTCTCTTCTATTACTTTAGTTCCCACACCTCACAAGGACGGGGCTCTCAAAGCTTCTTTTGTAAACATTTAGGATTTCCAAGAAAATAATGAGAACGGGTATTAAAAATATAAGTAAAGAAAATACGACGCAACATTTTTAAATGAAAGTGAAAAATAAAGGACCAACCAGGGAGAAACAGGGATCAAAACAGGGATCAACATCATCATCATCGTAGTCCTCGTGGTCGTCCTCGTCGTCATCATCATCATCATCAAAAACATACACAAAAAGGAAAGCATCATTCTGAGGTCCTTTAGGTTAGGATGCCTACAAGAAAATATGCCTGATAGTCAGCTCTTCCTGATCTAACCTGGAATTAATAGGATGGTGTACTTCCTGCCAGAAGCAAACTAAAATGCACAGGACCTTATCAGATATTAAAGATCTTACTAAATATATCTTATTGAAGATAAAGCAGCATATTTTATTTTTAAAGGAACATAAATACACTAAAACTTTGAAGAAGTCTGCATTTGTAAAGCCTAAAATTATAGAAGGCAAAAATATTAGAGGAAAAAAAATCACTTATCAGGAATCATAGTAGAAGTTCCCAAAATATTTCTAAGGTCCACTGAACTTAGAACAAGTTCACTCCTAACAACATTTTGATGTCTTTGTTAGGGAGAAAAAAAAAACTGGTGAAGAAATAAAATGCACAAGACTCAGAAGAAAAAAAACTAAATCTTTGCAGGTGTTAGGATTTTGCATTAGAAAACTTAATAATTAATTATAATTAATTAATGAGTGAAAAAGCAAAAATAAAGTCCTACAAACCTTCAAATCCGAACAGAAACTAACATTCTTAAGGCTATTTATAAAAAAATATGCACAGCAGCATAATCTAAAATAACTTAGAAAACATGCAAGTACATAAAATATTCAATAAAGATGATCAGAGAAGAGCAAAAAAATCACTATCACTATCACTATCCTCCCATTGATCATCTATTTGCTAGAGCGGGCACCAGTAATATCTCCATATGTCCTGTCTCATGCTAGTAGAGCCCAAGAATATCTATTCGCTCCAGGAACATAAAGAGCCTCAAACCATTATATTAGGTCATGGGAATGAACTAATATAATTATTACTGGTATTTGGCATATCAAATAAAACAGGGCAGCTTGCCAGGCTTGCCATGCAGGTGGCATACCCTTATAAATTTATAAATAAATTTATATTTATTTAAAAAATGCGTATGTAACTGAAATTAAGCATAAGGCCCTTCTGTTTTAAATTTAAGTCACACCCGGTGATGCTCAGGGGTTACTCTTAGCTCTGCACTGAGGAATACTCCTGGTGGTGCTCAGGGGAATACTATAGGATACTAGATCAACATATTATATACATATATTTAATAACTCCATATTAATTATAGAAAGTTACAAAATCAATGAAAACTTTTCACTGTATCACTGTCTTCCCATTCATCATCGATTTGCTCGAGCGGGCACCAGTAACATCTCCATATGACCTGTCTCATGCAAGTAGAGCCCAAGGGCAGTTGCTTGCTCCAGGAACATAAAGAGCCTCAAACCATTCCATCATGTCATGGGAATGAGGTCTCTAATTGTTACTGGTATTTGGCATATCAAATATGACATGGGTAGCTTGCCAGGCTCTGCCGTGTGGGTAGCATACTCTTGTAGTCATCTCTAAATCTAGCATTTATTGATGAACCACACATCCGATTGCAGCCACACGAGCCGGGATGTGATAAGCTGGTCTGCTGGGTGGAGTTCTGACTACTGGGAAGTCCGGATGTGGAAAATGGAGGCCCTCATGGAGTGGGGGGTCGTCTGGCTTGTTGCGAGGCTCTGCTGGAGTGGCCAGCCAGGGCTAGAACCCGCCATCCCTCCCAGGTGCCTTGTGAGCAGCTGGGCACAGGGAGAGCCAGTAACAGCTCTGCCCCCATGTCTGTGAGTCTCTGGATCAGCATACTTGGGCCGGATTTAAAAAGACTGCTACAGGGTGGATCTCGATGAGCTGGGCTGTGATAGGCTGGTCTGCTGGCCTTCTGATGAAGG